>VXBW01004059.1:86076-159144 GCA_013400375.1 Thinocorus orbignyianus | reverse complement strand
AGCGCTTCCACACGCCCGAGTTTGGCCGGGCGATTTCTCCGGCAAAGGCGGCCAGAAGCCCTGGGGGAGAGTGCCGGAGGGCTGCCGGGGGAGCCCGGCCGCCTTTTGGGGCGGTTTGGGGGGGGTTCCGGCGGGGCTTTCCCCCTCCCGCCCTCGGCACAGGTTGTTGGGTCGGGACAGCAAACGAAAGGGGATTTAGTAACAAACAACGGCGGCCATGTTGAGAGGAATTTCTGCAGCTAAACTTCTCCCCTCTCAGCCCAGGGATTTCTCTGCCTCTCTGGGGGGCTCCCTGGCCTGACTTTGTGTCCCCCTCTTTTCTCTCTCTCCTCCCCAACAGGATGACAGTGAAACTGGGAGAGAGCAGCGGGGAGGACGGGGTGAAAAAGCTGGGCAAGAGAGCAGGAGGAGATGAGGAGTCCCTGGAAGAAGAAGGGGCAGGAGGAGGAGGAGAGGCAGCTCCAGGCAGCAGCAGCACAAAGAAAGAAGAGAAGATTATTAACAACAACCCAAACAGCAGCCCCTCACCGAACCCCAGTTTATCGCAGGCCCCGGCTTCCCTCCAGCCCTCCCACAGCCAGGACCAGCATCATTTTCTCAGGTCCAGCGTCAGACCTCAGAGCAAGAGGCTGAAGAAGGATTCCCAGGCATCCTCTTCGGTTGGCAGCAGCACTGCTGCAAAAAGCAAAGGTACTGTGTCTTGGCACCCTCAAAACAGGCAGGTGAGGGGGGTGGCAGGGTAGGGGAGTCACCTGTGGGTTTGGGGCTTGTCATTCTCCTCCCGTGGATGCCATCTTTTGTTTGGCTTTGAGGAAGGTGTTTGGGGGTCTGTTCTCATAGTAGCTGAAATCTTCTTTGTGTCCTGGGGCTTCAGCTTCTCTGCTGTCCTCTCTGCACTTGGAGAAATGGGGGGCTTTGAGGGTGTGTATGGAGTAGAAAATACATCTCCATTACTGAAGCAGACCTTTAATTCCCGCATTTCATCTCTTGAGTTTTAGGAAATTCATGTATTTTGGTTAGGAAATTAGACTCTAGCTAGCTGTGTAATCAGGTGGCTGCGCTCTGAATTCTGCTCTTGGATGATAGCAAAATATTCACTGGGTGCTGGTTAAAAAAGGGAAAAAAAACAACTCACAAGACATCGGTGATTTCTCCCAATTATTTCTGTGATTTACCCAGAGAACTATTTTGGAAGTGGCTATGGAATACACATACTGGCATAATTGTTCCTAAGGTTTTGTAAGAGTTCTGCAGAGCAATTTGGACATTTCCATGTACTTTGAGTTTTTACTAAGGTTGGTTTGTATGCATCTGAATGTCTGTATGTACACATATACATGCACATGCTTTTTCACTTCAGTGCTGTAGATAAAAATTGGATTTTTTTTCAGAAGTCTTTCTTGAGTAACAAGAAGACAGCAGGAATATTTGATTATCTTGGTGCTATTGTGTGTGCTCAGCAGTTACTGGGCCACACCTGGCACCATAGTTGCCCTGCACTTGAGACTAGTTTTGGAGATCTTGTACAGAAGCACTCAAATGTTATTTTCTGTTAATTTTTGAGTGAAGCAACACTCAGGCTTCTTCAGCATTAATAATAATAGAGTTTATTCTTGTCTGCTAAAATGAAATAATACCGTGTAGCATATATGTGTCTTGGAGATTACCTCACTGTTTGGTCCATTACAGGAGTATGCACACATACTCCTGTAATGCTGAACACTACAAATTATGATGGTTTTGTGTTGCAGTAATAAAGCAGTGCAAATTATGGTATTTTAGTTACGGCCATATCACAAAAAAAATTCTTTAACTCAGTTGCTTGATGGTTAGTTTATATAACTGACTACAGTATATTTTTAATACCTTAGTAAGTCCTTTTTAATCTCTTAAACTTTTTGTTCTAAGTGAAAAACTTTTATGTGTGATGTTGGAGGATAGAACAGAAAGGCCTATGTAATTTTTCTCTCCGTTGCATTGAACAGATAGAGTACACAGGAGTGTTTAGATAATTGTTTCATTGGTTGTGAGTAGTAGTCCAAAGAAATGCCTCCTTGCATTTAATGCGTGGTGTCCATGATTGACAAGTTGTTCATACACGTGTGAACAAAATACATGTATCTTTGTGCACGTCTGTATTCGTGTTTCTGTATTTGTCCATAAACATGTATTTCCAATTTTAGAGCAGCAGAATGATCTTTTTTTTTTTTTTAACTAGGTATGTGGACACAAGTGAAAAGCAAACTTTTTTATTTTGCGATTCATATTCTAAAACAGCCCTAATAAAATTACGTACAGAAAAAAAAATACTCTTTTAGTAATCAGTCATAGGTAGTGCTTGTAATCACTGTACCTGACTATGTTGTCAGATTTGTGGAAACTGCTTAAATCATTGTGGGTGACAGTCAGTGGTAGAATTATGGTTGTGCTTTCACTTTGTGAATCACAGGACCAGCATCAGCTCTCCCCAGCTAGTTTTGATGTGAAGGCGTTAAAGTTGATTTTTCTGATATGGTTGAGATTATATCTGTCAGATCTTTGAAAATAGAGCTATGGAGTGGGATCCTTTCTGATTTGAGTTCTTTACATTCAGGGCAGCATACTGAGAGGTTTTCCAGGCTTGTCTGAAGTCTCCCTAATGGAATGTCTTGTGATGAGAATTTATAGGGCTTTGCATTCTAAGTGAAGTGTCTCTCAGAGCCTCCAGTAGGGATATAATGGAAGGGTGAAGATTACTAGTAAAGATTGGACTCGGATCCTTCCACTTGCTGTCCCACCAACTTCCTCCTCCCCCTGTAAGTATAAAAATGATAAAAAGCTCAAATGTGCATGCTTTGGACCAGGTCTGAAAACTGAAAGATTAGATTTCCCATTTTGCGTGTGGCAGTCGAGGTGATAGCTGCAAAGGTAGTCTTAACATTGGCCAGCAGGAGTGTCTAGACCGTACTTACACTTGGTCCAATGAAACAGAAACTTGAGGGTTTTGTCATAGTCTTTTAGTAACGCTATGTAACCCTTAAAATTTTAATAAAGTGGTCCTGCTTTTACAACCTCTGTATTCTCAAGTGAAAATTCTTCCAAAGGCTATCATTAATCAATAAACTTAATGTCCTTCAGATTGCAGTTACTCAGCAGGTGTTGGCTTGTCCTGATCACGTCTTTAAAAACATTTTGAAAATAGTGCTTTTTCCTTTCTGTTGCAGGTCCTTTTTTACTTTTGGCACTTGTCCTTTTAGGTTACCTCATTGTAGCAGACAAATTTTTGATAAAGTAAACTTTACTGTAACGTGTAGGAAGAGTTTACCTGCTCAGCAACTGCTGACTTTTCAACTTTGCCTGACTATGGTTCAGGGAAGATCATTATAATAATTTTCAAGTTCTACCTAGTAGAATGTATGAGAGTATTGCTAATTTTCAGATTACCTTGATGTAATCTTGGAATTGCATCTTTGGATTCTGTCTTTTGTGTGCTCAGTTTTCTTTTGAGTTTAGGGCAAAAACAGTGAAATAAAGTTTGAAAGCTGTGTCACTTCAGAAAGCAGATAGGTCTTGAATTGCTGAAAGATTTATTGAATTTCCTGTGCAAACATCTACACTTTTGTTTTGTTTTTTAGAAGGATTATTATCTAATTTTCAAATGTTGGTCATCTTGTTATTGTATTTTCAAGTTCACAGTCTACACCTTTTTCACCTAATGCATTCCTTTTGAAGTGTGGTTGCTTGGAAGTAAGTCTTCAAGTAACTTGCATGAAATCAGAGGAGGAACTTAAAGGAATAATGGGATGGACGCAGTTTTCTATGAGAGCTCAAAAGCAGAGAGTTTATTGAAGGAGAGGAAGCATACCTATGTGAAGTTGCTGAAAAAGAGGTATTTCTGAGAGTTTACTTCTCAAATACAAGGATGCCACGTGGTTCTCTGTCTCTTTCTCTGAAAGTGGCTCAGGACCAGAGCTCTGCAGTATCTCATCCTGCAGCACAGTAGGAGGATTTTTTTCATGTACCCCAAGTGCTACGTACTGAGCTCTGAAAGGTGCCTGCCTGCAAGGCTACATAACCCTGCAGTTCAGATGGAACTTCGTACTAGACTTTCTGGGTGTTTTCTAACAGAAGAGCAAGAGAATAATGGTTTATTGGAGATGGGGGAGTAACCAAATTTATAATAAACTATGTTTATTTTTTACAGCTGTGCTTGGTTAGCTCAGATACTGCTGCATTTGATATGTTATATATTAAAAATACACTGTCTGTAGAAGAGCAAGTATTTATTATAATTCTGTTTGTATGCCTTTAAACTTACACAGTGTCAACTACATCTTGGCTGTGCAGATCATAATAAGAGACAGGAGAAGCTGAGCCGGTCTGTAGGCTTGTAGGACAGTTGCCTGTAGTGTTTAAAACTTTGGATGCTGGTTCATAGCAAGGGCACTATGTACGGTATAACTGTGCAAAGTGGCATAAAGTGTCCTAGTCTTACCCTTTTTAGGAGTCCATGTTATTTACTGTGGAGGCATATGAGGTAGAAACTTGTTTTCCAGTTATAATATTAGTACTCAAACCGAAGTGTTGACTTGCAGGGAACGTGCCTGCTTCTCTCCCTCTCTCTGTATTCTCTTCTCAGCTACAATTCTTGGAGACAAAAACAAATTGGATCCAGCCTGAAGCTTTGTTGGGTTGTCCTTCATGGAGCAAGTGGCTTCACTTAAATTCCTAAAGCACACGCTTCGGAGATCACCTGATTCATTTCTTCACTGATGTGGTGTCTGCCATTAGAAGGATAGGTGGCTAGAAATGGGGCTCGTTTACCCAGTGATCAGAAAGAAGACATCTGTCTTTGACTGGTTTTTCATTAAAATTGTTGAGTACATGTTTATTGAGGAATGCAGTGTCATGAGGTTATCAGGATGCATTGCAAGCTTTCTGGAAAGTTCAGATCATAGCACTTTCCCCTGCTTTGCTGTTTTGATGCAGCTGAGGCACTAATGCAGGTTTGTGAGGATAAAATAGTAACTTGAAGAGGTTTTCTGGTTTGAGCTCCTTGATGGCAGTCTTTAGCAAAACCACTTTTGAAGGTGATCCTGTGCAGTTTAGCCTTGCTATTGGTTCCTGTAGAACCCAAAAGAAAAGAAAGGCTGATCTAGAGGAAACTTTCAGGTGTGTTACAAGTTGATGTTTGCATCCTACGCTTCGCAGTGTGAATTTAGCGTCCTAACACTCTGCATTTCGCCTGTGGTATCCAAGAGTCTGTGAAAGTACCATCTCATTTATAAAGGCATTCCCTGATAAATGTTCCACTTAGAGTTGACTAGTGCCTCCTGAGGAAGTTGAGATTTTGCAAGCTAAGCCTGTAGAACACCAATAAGAGAACCAGCCTGTATCTTGAGATGCTTGGGTGTAGTGACAATTAACTCTAGGTATTCCATCTTCTGTGGATGTGGGATCTGTCACAAAGGTATGAATCAACTGGCATGTAAAAGCTGCCAATGGAAAACGGGACGACAAACACTAGGATGCTACGTAGAGCCTAGAAGGAAGAACTTCCTGTGGCTGTAGCTGTGATAAGACACTGATACTATCAGCAACCCAGTTATTTGATAAGCACAGTGTTCCATTGTTTGACATTTTCATATCAGATTTTTAAATTCCATTCTTTAAATCCCTTAATATAAACTTTCCCAAGTGTTTGTGTTTTGATTAGAATTACAAAGAAGACAGCTTATTCAACAGAAAATGTAGTTTGAATAGATGTTGTGCCATTCACGGGTACATGACCATTACTCAAATTCGATTTAGATGGGTAGAGAACACTGGATAAAAGGAATGAACAAGTTTCTCTGGAACACTGTTGTTCTGATCTGTGATTTTGTTGGGGGTTACAGTTCAAACTGTGGGTTAAAAGCTGAGTGAAAATGATGAGAACTTACCCATCCAAACTTGCTGCTTTGTACCTCATAGGCAGGTGCTGCTGCTCCCTGGAGCAAAGGGAGGGAATTGTCATAGCTGTGACTGTGGGAGTGTCCAGTGCAATGGCCAGGTGGTGTGGGATAAGTAGACAGAAAATGAGCATCTTGTCTTCATCTCGTCTTGAGTGGTCTCCTTTTAGAAATTATTTTACTTAGAAAAGCTCTTAGGCAGATTGTTAGAGCGAGCCCCCTCTTCTCCAGTAGTTCTGTGGCAGTAATGATATGGCTGGCCTCAGTGGACCTTTTTGTTTTAATGTATTGCTGAAGTTTTAAATAGTCTGTTGTTGGGAATTAATGATGTTCATCATCTATCATTACTGAGGGGATGAAAACTTCTTAGCTGTTTTGTGTGTTACAAGAAACTCATGCAGTAGGGTTTAAAGAATGGCTTTATGGGGTGTAGTTTAATGACGTATGACTGTTTTTACCTTTTGCCCTTCATCCTGAAGTGGTTTATAATAGCAGGTTTTAGAATGTTCTGCATTCCATTGCCTTACGGAGATCCAGTAAACTCTGGGGTGCATCATGGTAACCTAATGATAAATATTACCGTGCACAGTAGTAACAAAGTTTGTGCAAAGGGATGATACAGCAAACTCCGATGTTCCCAGAAGAATTAAATGGCTTATAAGACCCCCGAAGAGGTGAGAGGGTATTAAAATTTTTAGATCTTCATGTAAAACGCTCTAAACAATTGTCTGGGTAGCAATTTATTTGTGTTTAAAACAAAATAAACTGTGATGAACTTCTCAGGACTGCAGCTTGTCTTGCAGAATAGCAAGTATATAGAAAGGAACAAAAGGGCAATAATGTGTCCCTTGCAGAATTTGAATCAGTGGAGTCCTCAGCATGGATAGAACTGAGAATTTAAAGTTCTCACTGATATTTTTGCTGCTTATGCTTTTTAACAATGAAAACTTAATGTGTACCAAGTGTACTGTACAATCTTTAGAAAATTCTTGGTAAGAGCTGAACTTCAGGCGCCTGCCTCTAGGTTTTTACTTGAGTGTGTATACAGCGCTGTAAGCAAAAATAATTTGTCTCCCAAAAAAACCCAAACAAAACAAACCACCCAACAGATAAACAAACAAGCGGTGGTTCTTCTAAATGATTTCTCAGAAAGTTAGAGATCCGTGGTCAGGATAGTAACTCCGAAATAGAATCCTGTAGCTGTCCTTTGGTGAAGGAAAGCTTTTGTGTTGGGAGCTAGTGGCAACAGGAGATTGTAGATTGAGGGTGATGTTTTTGACTTGACTGAAGATTTTAAATATTAAGATCTGTATTTCTTTACCATGCAAATTGTGATGTTCCAAGCTCACATTTGCGGACTAAAGAAGCAATTCTGTATCTTAAAATTGTTGGGTTTTTTCACAGACATCTATTAAAGACCTTGGATTTTCTTATGGTTTCTTTTTTTTTTTTTTTTTTTTAAATAATTTACTTTCATAGTACAAGAATTAAATTGCTTAACTGTCAGTTATTTTATCAATGGCTGATAAAGGCTTTAGGAAATGGAGAAGCTGTTGATTTGAGTTGTTTTTAAGTACATTTCCTTTTAGACGTCCAGTTCTTTTCCATGTTTGCCTTACATACTTCCCTGTGGTGACAGTAATTTTCTATGAAAGGATCAAATAGTCATTCTTAGAAATAAACATTAACCTTAAAATGGTCATAATAACATATTTTATATCAAGTAAATATTAATTGTATGTAGGGGGGAAAAATGTACTTTTGTGCATCTTACTCTTCCACGTTTGATTCCAACTGTTCTTCATTACTTAAACAGACAGCTTTTTTAGGATTTGGAGAAATATGTTTTTGTCATCCAAAGGAATCACTTTTAAATTGCAACTGAATAGTTACACTTAAGATTCACATACAAGCCTTTCAAGTCTCTAAGGCATAGTAAGCCTATAACATTTGATTCTCTTTTTAAAAATAATATTAGGATTATCAAACTGGGGTATCCTGGTTCTTGAGTGGAATACATATATATATATGTATATATAAACACTGATTTTGGTAGGTAATCAAACTGCTTCATATAATTGAACTTTAGAAGATGACTGGACTTTTAAAGACTAAATACGAAAAAGAACTATGCTAAGTCTATAAAAGTTTGGGAAACTGGTTGGGACTACTGTATTTATAAGCAACAAGCTGGATTTATAAGGAAATAAACTAAAACCACTGTATTGTGACATAAATCACAAACAATAAAAGACAGTAAGAGGCATCCTTTACAGTGAGCAATGTATGTTTAATGTTAAAAGGATTCTACTTTATTAAGTGTACTCCTGTGTTGATAAGAGCAGTCAAATCTTAAGTAATACTTCCTAGCAAAATTAAAGAGAATACATTTTGGACATGCAGATTACTGGTAATGGTTATGTTTTCATGGAAAAAATGGACTGCACCTTCTGGGAGGTCTCCCCGGTTTCTGGATTAACATTTGGTCATCCATTACAGCGTTGAACCAAGCATGATATTTGGTTTGGTTTCTCTTGTGAATAAATCACAGGTTTAAGGTTAGTTGATAGTGGTTTTGCTGATAAAAATGTCTTTGAAAGAGTAATAATTTCAGAGGCAATTAAAAGAAAAAAGATGCTTTTTCTTCTGAGTTAAGGTGAGGGAGTGTAATCTTATGGCTTTATGTATAGCTGTCGCCTTCCTGCAGTTTTTCCATCCCATTTTCTCCCCTGGGGAAGCAGAAGGGGTTGGGACTTGCCATCCTTGGGCTAAATGTCAGGGATGGTGCTCTTTACGTTGAGGGTCAGACTCTTGAGAACACGCTGTCAGGGGATGAACAGGGACTTCCAGTCCCTCCATTACCACAGTTACTTCGGAGGCAGTAGGATCAAGACCAAAGACAAGGGTATGAAGTGGCGTGTTTTCCATGGTCGTTAGTTTGCTTTCTTGGTAACATCAGTATTTGATATTGCTCAGAAGTTCCCCTTGGCTGCAGAGGGGCAGCTGCAGAGCCCAGAAGTGTATCAGCATTAGAGATTATGTTGTCTTTTAGAGGTTGCTTTAGTGTATTGCAGCTTATCTCTGGAAATACAAAATTAAGCCAATGAAACCTTCTCCTTGTTATTTTGTTCTTTGAGATTTTATTTCTTTTTAAAAAGCATTGTTATTTGTGTATTGTGTGTATCTTGAAAAATACCTGATGTAGATGGGGAGTGGTGAAGGAGGAGGAGACTGAGTTCCTCGGTTAATCTCTATCCATGAATCCTCTTGGATTAATATTCACTCAGGTCATATTTTTATGCAGCAGCAGATAATGGAGGGACGGCATCTGGTGGTACATCAGGAATTCCTTCCAGCAATCCTACTGGGAATTCCAAGTCAACAGCGAGGAACCTGGGCTCCTCGGCTGGAGAGAAGGAGGAAGGAAAGAAGGTCAGGCGGCAGTGGGAGTCATGGAGCACAGAGGACAAAAATACTTTCTTCGAGGGACTGTATGAGGTACATGTAGAGGAAAATAACAAGCTTAAATGATTTCATTTACTATCTGGATATTCCTGAAAAAAGTTGATACAGTTGAGATTTGCAAGAGGAAAATGCGTAAATATGCATATGCGTTTGTGCATGTGTCTGTACAGTTGACTATAACCCAGCTGTCAAAGCCATAGTTCAAAAGTTTTGAGCTTCTTTTGTATTGAAATACACGGGAAATACTTGTGAGTTTGATCCATGAATGTTTATAATAATTTAAATTATTTTTCACTTGTGGTTCTGTTTCAAATGAGACAGAAATAAATAATATTCCCATCTCAGCTTTAAGAAGCAGCACTCTTGTGCTGTAGTAGCAGAAAACAAGAAAATGTATTATATTCTAATAAGAATTGTGGAGTAAGAACTGTGTTTAGTCTTTCGACATGAAAATGTTTGTAGTAGGATTGAGAGACAGAAAAGTTGGATCATCTTACCTTTTATCTCGTATGATGTATTCCTGGCTGTCCTATTCTTATAATTGTTTTAAGAGCACTTCTGTTAAGAAATTACATACTAAAGGTAAAAACGAAAGAAGTAGTGGTGGGTTTTCTTTGCCTGTGTGCACCTTTTTAAAAACTTTTTTTAGTGGGAGGCATGATTCACATTTATATATTCTGTGCACAAAATGAACATTTAAGCACTGCTTTCCTTTTTTAATTCCTCTGTCTTGCAGTAGTGTTCCTGGGAATCATGTATTAATCAAGTCCCTACATGACTCAAAGAGAATAGGCGGAGGGGCAGGGTTTGAATATTGAGGAAAAAGTTTTAAAATTTGCTCTGAGATGGATTTGGGCCTCAGTTTGTTTGGTCTCATGCTTGCATTCATTTTCAAAAGAGACTTTCACACTTTGTGTTTAAATCAGCTCCAACCTTTGTTGAGTGCTAAGAAACTTTTTAATAGCAGGAGCTCAGTGGTAACGTATCTAAAATTAATTTTCCTCTTTTGAACTCTAAGGATTTTTATAGGCATTAACTAGTTTTAAAGGGATTTCTAGGTATCTCATTTTTATTTTTACCCTGAGGATAAACTTCTGAATGATCTGCAGACTAAAAATGTGTTTTCTGTAAGAAGTTCCTTATTTTTTTAAATGCAATTTTTTCCTTTATTATTTGAAGCTCAAATTTTGGACTTCTAATAACTGGACAATGACATTTACTTGTAAATAAAAGCAAAGCTGTTAAATTTAGTAGGCTTTTTATTCACCTTAGTCATAAATAGAGATAGGAAGGGAGGGGGGGGTAAAATGCAGAGAAAGGTAAGGAAAGACAAGTGAGAAATGTGGTATTTTCAGTTCTACTTATCACATTTATGAGTGGAGTGGTTTTGGGGTTTTTTTTTACGTTTGTTAGCAACTTAACGTTTTTATTTTGAAATAGTTCAAGCAAATGGAAAGCAATTTATTTTACATCTATAATGCATTTTGTATGCAATCAAGGAAACTGCAGTCATTCCTGTGCTACTGAGTTGTGATAACCAAGAATTTTATGACCATTAAAATCTAATTTCCCACAAAGAACCCCAAAGTCCTTTATGGTGTTTGAATTGTCTTATGACAAGATAGAAACTTGATTTTGAGTATTTGGATTTGTTTTGTTTGTTCTTCAGCATGGGAAGGACTTTGAAGCTATTCAGAACAACATTGCACTGAAATACAAGAAGAAAGGCAAACCAGCGAGCATGGTGAAGAATAAGGAACAGGTCCGCCACTTCTACTACCGCACCTGGCACAAGATCTCAAAGTACATTGACTTTGATAATGGTTAGTATGGGCTGAAATGGGCTTAGTTTTGAGCTCTCAGTCTCATGAGAGCAGGAGTGCTGTGTTTTAGTGCCATCGTGGAGGGTAGGAATGGTAGAGGTGAGAAAAGAAATACTGAATAGGATTTTGATGAACATGTCTTACTAGTATGGCTGTACTAAGGTTCATTTTTTTAAAAATGCTTCTCAAAAGCTGGTACCAACATTTTTATATTCGTTCATCACACTACAATAAATGCTCCTCCTTATATTGATTCTGGGGAAAAGTCAGGTTCAAGGAAATGTTTTCCTGTTCTCAGGAACACACCTCTGAGGATAGCTACCTAAATGTTGGTCAGGTGTGACTTCATTAAAAAAATTTACTCCAGTGCTACTTTGTGCTTCTTGGGGGAAGGCAGAAACAAACAGTCTGATGCAGGTCAATGGTGAAGTATTTGCTCACACTTTAAGTAACCCTGAAATTGTATCATTGGTTCAGTAACTTTATATTCTCAGAATTCCCCTCTTCCCATTCTTTTCCCTCCTTCCCTAGCTTGCTGAATTAGAAGGAAATCAGGAGGTGGTGTTTTGTAAGAAAATAATAGTAATGTATGATAATTGATAATTGATCTTTATCAAATGCCTGCCATTCAGTAATGGCCAGTGAGAATTCAAGTCAGTTTGCAGGTAGCTTAATCTTCTTAGCAAGTTAAAGAAATCTATTTCAAAATGAACAGACTTGACCTAGTTCTTTTGACTTTTTGAAGGTATGAAGAATGTCAGTTCCCCCATTAGCTTGTTGATCAAGTAAAAGTCTTTCCTTTACTTTTGATGCTATATTCTAAGTTGCATAAATCGTTGCGTGTTTCATCATGGTTGAATTGTTTGGTCTCTAAATAATTCTCTCTAACGTCAGCAAAAGTTTGGATAATAAATTAATCTATATGATTTGTGGCCAGAGCCTCTGAAGATAAAAGTAAGTCATTAATGAGAAATGGACATAACTATTAAAAAAACCTAAGGGAATGCAAGATGGTGTACAATAGAGTCTCTTTATGGAATTGTTTTGTCTGTTCCTGAGATTAGGTTATCTAAAGGAGGACTTGCATATCCAAAACACCTGTCATAAAGATGTATTTTTGAGTTCCTTTTCCAAAACAAGATAGCGTTTTATGATGAAACAAGTGATTAGGTTTTTTTTATTTAAAAATAAATACTACAGCAAACACATGGAAGAACTTGGAGAGAAAAAAAGGTGTCGTTGAGGAACTTCAGCTGTTTTCTGAATAATGTAAAGTTCTTTATCTCTAACTGTAAGGTCTGAAATCTCCCTGGCTGGAGGGATTTCAGAATTAATGCAGTAGTTTGATTGACTTTAGTATTGGTAGATACATGTGTGCCTGGATTTTGAGATTAAATGATTCTGCAAATCAGAGAGAACTGAATTCTTCATGAGTAGTCAAGAATAAGTACTTTCATCTGACTTTTAAACCACAAGACAGTCTTTCCCTGCTGCCATATTTAGATCTGGTAGCAATAATAACATCCACATCATGTGTGTTGGTGAAGAAGGAGGAAAAAAAAAAAGGTAAACTTGAATAAAATGTGTGTGATTCTTCATATAAAAATTTAGAATGAAGAGTTTGCTTTAAATCTGTAAGATGCATTTGTGTGTGTCTTCTGGAAAATTCAGACCTACTTCTTAATTTTCCTATAAGAAACAGTTCTATATGTATTTTCTTGCAGACATCTGGATATTTTAGAGATTGTAAGCAGTTACGTCATACTAGAGTTAGCTTTATTATGAATTAGATGTATTTTATGTATTGAACTGTTGCACAATTGTTTAAATTCCGTGGAATTTTTTTCTGTAATCTTAAAAATCTAAAAAATATTTCCCAGACACTTAAGTCAACAAAAGGAAATAGGTTCACCTGTCTCATTATAGTATTTCTTGAAACAGAACTTAGCTTTACCTTCAATGATGTGTTTATCTCATCATTGAAAATACAAATCCGTCTCATTCAGTGTTGAATGAGGATCCGCAGTGTCACTGTGTATCTGCAATCTGCATCTCACTTACACCTTTTCTGCTTTTCAGTGTTTTCTCAAGGGCTGAAAAAATCCTCCCTGGAGCTTTATGGCTTAATCTGCTATGGAGAACTAAGGAAAAAGATTGGAGGATGTGAGTATGAATGATTTAAAATTATTCTTGCATGGTAGAATCAGAAGTGTCTACTCTTGAAGTTGACAGTATCTGCTACAGTTTCACTATTGAGCTATTCAGAATTTGTTGTATTCTCTTGCAGTAATCTGTGGTGTCTTTTTTTTCACTAAATGTATTTTTGTTGTTAAAGACCACCTTAGTCTGTTGCATTAGTCACCTTCTTTGACATACTTTTAGCTTTTGCTATCTGTGGAACATAGTGCGTGTAATACCTACTGGTCGCAGGTGTATGTATATGCAGCTTAGATTATCTGTTTTATTATTCTTGAAAACTAAGCAATTAAATATGTAAATAATGTCACTGCACCCACAATTATTTCTGGGTATGCAATCAAAATCTGTGCAGTTAAAAGATGGTGCTTTTCTCTAAGTTGTTCTCTAATCTTACTGAATCCTGAAGATGAAAAAGCATTACAAATCATAATCTAAAATAATAACTTTGCTGGCTAACCAAGATGCATTCTGATCTTGGCAGTCCTGGAGGCCGCTTTTGTCCGTAAGGAAGAGGGTAGAAGGGTATATGTCACCCCAGTGCTCCCTGGTTTTCTGGGAGCTGTTTAATTGCTTTAGCAAGATGGCTGAGCTCAGGTTTAGTGCCATCTTCACAGGGTCATAGAACGGTTAGAGCCAGAAGGGACCTCTTAAAGGCCATCTAGTCCAAACCCTCTGCCATGGGCAGGGACACCTCCTACCAGACCGCATTGCTCCAAGCCCCATCCAGCCTGACCCTGAATGTTTCTAAGGATGAGGCATCTCCCATCTCTCTGGGCAACCTGGGCCAGTGTCTTACCACACTCATAGTGAAAAATTTCTTCAATATAGATAACCGAGATCTCACCTCTTAGAATTGAAAACCCTTCTTCCTCATCCTATGGCTCCCCTCCATCATCAAGAGACACCACCCCCCCCCGCAGTGGCTCCCACCCAACTTTCCTGATGGGGCTCTGAGGTCTCCCCAGAACCTTCTCTTCTCCAGGCTGAACCCCCCTCCAACTCTCTCAGCCTGTCCCCACACCAAGGGGGGGCTCCAGCCTTCCCAACCTCCTCTGGCCGTGCTCCAACAACTCCGTGTCCTTCTGATGTTAGTGGCCCCAGAGCCATCACTGAGAGGCAGTGTCTCCCCAGAGGGGAGCAGAGGGGCAGAATCCCCCCTGTCGCTCTGCTGACCACACTGCCGGGGCTGCAGCCCAGGATGTGGTTCACATGGTCTTTATGGCTTCCGAACTAGAGACCTCTAATGTGGCTCGTTTGGAGAAGGGGGATAGGAACGTGTACTGGATGCGCTAGTTTATGCAAGTGTACCACCTTATCTGTGGATTTTTTTCTTTTGTTTGTCACCAGACATTTTGTAGAGTCAGTGTTGCATCATAGTGCATCTTCTAGATGTTTTGCCTAATTAGTGAGACATGGAAAATGCTCAAAATACTTTCACTTCTTTGTAAAGTCATACTATTTACAAAGTGAAAAAGGCAAGAAAGATTTAATGCTGGGTGTGTGTAATTCCTAATAGAATCATGGCATCTTGGCAGATGTTTTTTTCTATCTTACTCACCTGGGATTTTTGCTGTGAAGCGTCATGAATGAGATCATTGTGAATGTTCGTAACAACTTCATTCTGTTGGTTCAGAGATCTCCAGTGTGTTAATTCAGCTTGGATAAGCAATTTTGAACTGGTTTAGGACAAAGTAGGTGCAGAGGCAAGACAGATTCCATAGTCAGTAGAAATCAGTATTGGTGTTTCTTCCCTGTATCCACACTTTATCTTGAAAGCATCAGCAGGCTCTCCTTGCTGTGGCTGGGAATAAGGCTTCACACAGTCACCATGGCAATGCACACACGCTCTGGGCTTCTGCCTTTTTATAACTTTGGTACTTGGTTACGGATTGTACCCGGTGCCACTTGGAAAATTCTAGTCTCCAAGCCCAAATGGGCTTAAGCCGTGAGCCTCTACTCCCAGTTTGAGAGGTCTGCTCCGCAGCTGGTGAAAGTAGGTTCTTTTTCCCTTGTTTTCTTTTTCCCCTCTTGTGGTATCTACCCAGTCCCATCTTCCCAGGAATTGATACGATTTATGTAGAGCTATTGAGACATGAAAGTGTGTCAGGAAGACTCTCAGCATTGCCAGATGGAGGTTAATTGTTCAATAAATAGGTCTGGGCCTAACTATCATAGGGAATACAAACCAAGCTCCCGTATTGTCCATTTAAAAATATGCTATATAATAAAAGTGTGGGCTATGTGTGTATTTTATTATTTTTATGTCCTTTTCTTTTTTTATTGTGTTTGGTGTTGAGAGGGTTTGATGCTCCTTCATTATGCCAGGCTGCCTTAGCAACAGAGGCTGAGCAGGAAGATGAGGAAGCTTTTCTTTTTAGTACCACAGTGTCAGATTAACACCTGACAACCCAAGATGGCTGTAACACCTAAACTAGGGTCACTTAATGCAGGAGTAAAATGTAATTTTGGTGGCAAGGATTGTGTAAAGCTTCCACATAATGAAAATAGAAACTTTTCAGAACGGGTATGTTACAGCTCATTTATGTGCATTGATTCGATGTGAGAATAAAATGTAACTGCGTTGAGAACCAAACAGCACACAAAACCAGGTCGTGATTATATCACTTTTAAATCCTAATTCACTGTGTTGTCCTATTTCATGTAAAGGTATGGATGACAAGAATGCAGCCAAACTCAATGAGCTCATTCAAGCCGGGTAAGTAAGAACTTATTCCTGAAACTCTTAAAACTGGGTTGTTCAGAAGCTATATTGTTGGATTGGTCATCCAGAGTCTAGGGGGCATTCCTTACTTTTTTACCGCTGCAGTTTGATATTTTCCATTCTTTATTTGGTCTGTACGGGAATTTTTTCTCTCTTTCCATTAACATATTAGTTGTTATCCGTAAGAAATGATGGATGGAGTGTGAGAAGGTAATGAAATGAGAATTCTTTACAGAAGTTACTGCACTGTAGGTGTGTTTGACTATAGGGAATGTAGTTCATCTCCAGGCAGTTCTGCCAGCAGCAGAACTCACAAGTCCTGATGTGCAGACCTGAAACAGCACTTCCAGTACACAGTAGGCCTCTGCCCTCCACTCGCTTCAGCTTCTGCTTGACTTGAAGAACAAGTATTCTCTGTCACCTCAAGAAAGAATTCTGGGATTTGGGAGTTCAGTCTTGGCAATGTACTTTTAGAATGCGGGAGGGGTTAGAACTTGCTATGCTATTAGAAATGAGGGAATACCTCATGTATTTCTACATTAATTTTTCTGAGCTGGTCCTGCTTTTAGAATTCATGTATTCTAAAGTGAAAGCTCTTTCAAAAAGGGTATTATTTTAAGGATTGTGAATATTAAGTAGGCATCACTAATCAGACATTGGTTTGTCCTGATTGTGTCTTTAAAAGCAATTTGGAAATAGTATTATTTTCTATCTGTTGCAGGTCTCTGTACTTTCAGTGTTTGTGCTTTTAGGGTGCTTCATTGTAGCAGACAAATTATTGATGAAGTAAACTTTACTGTTATCTGTAGGAAGAGTTTGCCTGCTCAGCAGCCACTGACTTTTTGACTTTACCTTACATAAAATGGATACTTGTAGTTGCGTCTTTCTGTTGTTCACAGACTGAGTCTCCATACAAGTTCCTTACAGTTTATTAACCTTTCATCTCCTAGGGGATGCACTGTGTACTGAGTGCTGTTGTGATGCAGGTTTTAAATGTGATTATTTATCAAGTCACTTGTTCATTCTTTTGTTAACTGTGAAGTTTGAAATTAGAAGAGAAATTGTCATTTGGTTTGGGTTTTGTACAACTAAGAAAATCTTCATAGTAAGTTTTTTTTCTAATAACAAAATTATTCTTAAAGTAAAATTAAAGTCTTAAATCAGAGTTACTAGTTAAAGTGGGCCTGGCAGTATCGTTTTTCCTCTAGTGCCTGGAGTATCTCCGGAGTTCAGGGTATAGGTGGTCATTTTGGTCTCTGTCTTTCTAACACTGTGTCATCCAGATAGACTAAACCATAATAAATGGGACTGATGATTTTTAGTGAGCCATAGCTTCAGTGTAGCGCTTTGAATGCATAATAGGAACATTCTTAACTAGTTCAGAAATTGCACAGGCTTCCTTTCTACCAGATGGAGGACACATTTTGCTTCCCTCTTTGTCCTGCATCTCTTACCCCATTTAGTGGGTAAACCTTATCAGATGAAGATGAGTAAACTGTAGGGGAAACAAAGGCCACATTTTCATCTTTGTTACCACCCGTATGTCTAAACCATCTGAAATAGTTCCCTGCATAGAATCATAGAATCATCCAGGCCGAAAGGGACCTCCAAAGGTCAGCTAGTCTGACCTCCTACCTGGTAGTTTATTTACTGGACAACTCTAGGTTCTGGAGTTACACATTATAATTCAGTACTTATTTTGCTTATGTTACACATAATCTCTGACTTTCTGTAATAATTACATGGTGTATGGAAAAACAAGTGAACCTTTGAGGTGCTCATAAGAAAAGTATATTTAAAATCTTCCTATCTTATAACCCAGGTTATAGATGCTAAATAGTGCCTGAAAACTTAGTCAACTGTCTCTTTCAAGTAATAGCAAAATTGTGTGAAATGTCCCTGTTTGGCCATTGAAGTTAAGGAGTTAAGGCCGTTCATTGTTCTACATCTCTGTACCTGTGTTCAGAATTTTGGTAATGTCTAAAATCAGGCTAGTCAATAGCCTTTGGTACAGTTGTAATTGGATGAGTCAGGGATCTTTCAGAGAATAGATCAAAGTGTAGATATTTATAAATACAAGAGGAAGATAAGAATTGTTCTGTCAGCTTTTGTAGCTGGCTGGGGTGGTTTCACATACTCATGTCAACACTGGCCCATACAAGCTGCTGAGAGAAGTTTTCAGAGTCACTGAGCAGGACAGCTATGAAACAAAACTCCCTTGGAAATTACAGGGAATCTGAATCACTTTCTGTCCAGTCCTTTGTTGTTAGCGTTTTATGACAGCAACGGTATGTTGCTGAGTTGTGTGATTAGGATATGTAACAGGAAAGAAATATACAGCGGTATATCAGAACTGCTCGAAAACCCATGTATGTAAACTTAAACCAAAGGTTTTTTGTTTTGTTTAACTTTTAGGAGTGAAATGTTTTTATTTAACGTAGGTTTTGTAACCATCTTTATATTTAATAAGAAACTGCAATTGAGGAAGTTAAATATTTTCTGGATACCTTTGTAAATATGTAGGATTTGTGGATGAGATTTAAAAACAAACAAACCAAACGCAAAACACAACAAACACATAATTAAAGAAGTAACATAAGTATGCAACAGTTATAGCACAGTGCTACTCGGTGTCTGTTAGCATATGTGGGTTTGCCCCCCAACCTGAGGCTCTTAATATCACAAGTAAGAAAAACAGTTAAAGACAGAAATTTTTACCAGGTGTTGATTGATGTGTCTGGGTCAGTTCCTGGGTGTGCATTGTGTGGAGAGAGAGTAATCCTGCATTGCTTACTATTTCCCTGTAAAAGCTGTTTGATATGCTGTGGGAGAATTTGTGACTCCCTAAAAACTGTAATAACAAAATTAGCTGAAAAAAAATTGTATACAAAACCAGTCTTTTTAACTAGGCAGAGTATGTTCTTGGTGTCTCTGTCTGCTAGTATTTCTTAATACACATCCAGTAGAATAACTTTTTTTAAGATTTACCATTTCCTGCATATGGAAACATCCAGGATCCGGGTAGGAGAAGAGAAGGAAGTAGGTACTTCTAAAAGATTAGTTCTGTTGTAGACTCTCTCCTTTTTACTGTACTTTTCTTCTAAATTAGAACTATTCTACTTACAGCTTCCCAGCTGTGGATTTCAATTAAGAAACTACAGTCTCTCAATACATCTAACTTCATATTAGTTGAAAGAGTAACTTACTATGAGAAACTCCCTAGATTGCTTGAAACCCATCAAACATTATGGAAAAGGGAATTCTGGGAATTGTTCCTGATTCTCTGAGCAGAACACCTGAATCTAGAGGGCTGGGATGCTACTTCTAAAATGTATTTTAGGGAACAATGACAATAGAAGTATTGAGTGTTGTAGTGCCAAGGCAGAAACTTCCATGTAAAGCTTTTAGTATTGTTTTGTCAAATTTTTGTGTGTTCTGTGTTCCTTCATTCACTGAACAGTGTACTTCGGTTGCAAACTTCTAAACTGTGCCATTCTCAACCAGTACTTGGGGAGTACAGGAGTTCCTACTCCTCTGTCAGCAGTTTTACATTTGTTTTCTTTATTCCAATATGATTTTTCTCATAAATTTTTACTTTTTTTTTTCTTTTTAAGTATACTTAATGTTTTTCACACTTCTTTTCTGTCTTTTTTTACCTAGGCTTTAGTAGGTTGTTTGGGGTTTTTCCTCCTCCTGCCTTTTAGCAGAGGTACGAATGCAGCCCAGAGCTTGTGATGCTGCTCTGTTCCTTCATGAGCTCCCCAGGGGTAACAGATGGGGGGGTGTCTGCAGCCCGGGTGCAGCTAGTCAGGGGGCAGACAAGCCAGGAAGCCTGACTCGGTCATAAACGCTGTATGGCCTTTAAGAGGCTGTATGGCTCTTTAAGAGAAACAGAAAATAAGAAAAATGAACAGCAGTGCTTCGTTTTTTCATTTTTTTCTTCTTTTGTTTGATCAAATCAGCTCCACTGTTCTAGGTGGATCAAATCGCCTTTTGAGCGTTCAGTTGTCCGCAAGTCATGCGATGGAACAATTTCCATGAAGCTTGTCTGTTTTATACAGTCATATCAGTTAATCGAAGAAGAAATAATGTTTTTCCCCACAGTCTCACCCCTTCAGTGTCAAAGTTATAATACTACTACTGCTAACAATAATGTTATTCCTGACTCTTCGCTTGCATGCGGCCACCTCCAGGGAACATCTGATAACAAGATGTTGCATTAGGTAACATCAAGATGCAGGAGGAGAGTCTCGGCTCGCACAAGTAATCACAAGAATTTGCTGTCCTAAAGTAGTGTAAATTTGCAGTTCAGAAACCTGTTTCAAGGTGCGTGGAATTACTGCATTTCTTCTCAGTGGCTTTAGTGGATTTTGTAATGAGCCTATTATGCAACTGTGTTTTCCACTAGAACAGGAACGGACATCTAGGCATACCTTCATTAAGAAAGGAAATAATTACAGCAGTTCTGATTGCTGTAGTGCTGTAATTAACTCCTTGCAAGAACAAGGGTGGCGGTAATCTTGGTATATTCATGCAGCAGAATTTTTTTCTGTACAACCATTCAATCACGGCCCCGGACTTTGTGCTTTCTGGCGGTTGGATGTATTTGTGCGTCTTGTCATCTCAACATGAGCTTTATAAAATTCCTCGCGGTGATGAACAGCATTAGCAATAGTAGAGTAAATGTTACTTTCATTGAATCTATATCAGAGTTCATGTCATTAGAAGGAGTGAGGGCTAACATTCCTTCCAACTTCTGGGAGCTCCGTGCAGATTGAGGAAACCTGCCCTGCTAGCCCTGGGATGTTCTGAACAGAAGTTCATAGCTTTGTAACTGAAACTTTTGAGCTGCTTATTTCATCAGCTCCGTCTTCTCCCCTTCACTTCTGCTGCCCTTTTGCGAATTTCCCTCTTAGCAGTGTTGACAAGAGATCTTTCTGCCTGATGTTGTCTTCCTTACAGCATAGGGAGAAACCAGATCCTGCTCTAGGAATGAATATTCTTTGTAATTTCTTTCATTTTACTGGCAAAGACCTGTGTTCAATCCTGCTGCTCCTATGCCAGCTGATCCTTATTGCTTGAAGTAATAGATAGTAGATACTGCCATCAGTCATGATTGGTCTCAATGCCTGACTTTTAAGTCTCTGAAAAGAAAACAGGGATGAGGGAGTAAAGAAATTAAATAATTCCACCATGTGAAAACAAAAATGACCTCTTGCTTTTAAGCATCTTTATAGCTGTTAAAGTGGTATTGAAGTTAAAAGCCAGTGAAATGCTGTAAAAGTTCAGATTTCTGCACACCCTGTTAGACCTAATTTTTGCAACAGGTTTGGTGTTGATGTTCTAGAATGAAAGGTAGTTTTTCTTCCCATAATTAAGAATTAGGAGTACAAAGAGATGACTAACGTAAAATCACTTGTCTTTTACAAAATTGTCTCTGAGGGTGGTCTTCAACTGAAGTAACGTAATTCTAGTCCACTTTATGAAAGAGCAGTCCCCGTCTAAGTGGACAACCCGGTGTTTCATGCAATTCTGGAAGAGGAGAGTCACAAGAGTAGCATTCCTGTAACAAACAGTAAGGTGATAGAAAAGATCGAATGCTCTTGTGAATCTGCACTGCAGCCCCCTACCTTTCTTTGTTCATTCCTGTAGCCGTGGTTCTATCTGTCTATGTGTCCCCAGTATGTATGTATTCACAAACTTTTGTTAATGATGCCTGCAAATACTTCTCTTTCAATATATTCAGGGCTACGACTGTTCGCTACAAAGGCCGAAACCTTCGTATCAAAGCTCCGATGTGCAAGGCTTTGAAGAAACTCTGTGATCCAGATGGTAAGAGATGCTGGAATGTGAAAGGGTTTTAACAGATGGTCGGAAGAATACGAAAGAGAGTAGGCCTGTTTTGGTGTGTACATTACTGACAGGGAAATTTGTTCTATTTCACATTGTGTTGGGCCCAGATAAGTCCCTGTTGTCCTGTTCGCTTGTTTAACCCCAGTCACTTTAGGACCTATCCAGCTCTCTTAAGTCCTGGGGTGTGTCATTAGCTAAATTGGAAAGGAAATAGCTATATCGGACAAGATCACTGCCGCTTTACCAGTTGTGCTTTCACTATATGTGAACTTTAGTCTCTTGTGCCAGTGAATAAGCTGTAGTATGTTTAGCATTGAGTACATGAGACTAAATACCTTCTCCAGTTCAGCTATGTTGACTTATTTACTTATTTATTTTTCTTCCCCTTCCTTCCCCCTCAATATGTAGAATCAGTGCAGCTTTAAAGTCTGAAATCCTGTGCTTTTTCAAAGTCCCAAGCCAAACTGCTGGCTCAGCTGGACGCTCCAGTACTGCTGCCGTGTCCAAGGAAAATAATAAACATACTGGAGCAGGAGGTAATCTAAGGAAGCAGGCTCCAGTCACAAAGTTGAGCTGCCTAAGTTGTCTGTAGGTGATGCTAATGTCTATGATGCTTTTACTCATACACCTGAGCACAGAGTGTTTTGACTGAGTTGTCCTTGCTTTGACCCATGCCCTTTGTGCTTCATCTCCCATCAGGCGTTAGTGATGAAGAGGACCAGAAGCCAGTACGTCTTCCTCTCAAGGTCCCTGTGGAGTTGCAGCCACGAAATAATCATGCATGGGCTCGAGTACAGAGTCTTGCCCAGAATCCAAGGCTTAGGTAATGAAGAACTGGTTATGATGCTCAGAATAGAATAAGGAGATAGGAGAGCATTCGGACATCTTTCTCTCTCTTCAGACTTCTCTTTGCCGCTGGGACAGTTCATCTTTGATAATGCAGTTTGCTTAAATGTGCTTATTCTAAAGGCTTTGTCCAACCAGAGTATGTAATTGTTGTAAACATGATATATCAGACTGAAAAAGTAGATTACTATTGTTGGTTTTACCTTTCAATTTGAGTAATGAACTGAGTTACTGGAGTTGGAGGTGACTCTGGAGATGACTGGGTATATATGACTGTATGACTATACACCCAGTTAGTTGTCAGAGCAGGGTGCAAGTAAAATGGAGATACACAGCACGAGTTCGACCAAAATTTGTATTGAATGTGTACCCTGAGACAGAGGCCCAGGGGAGGGAAGTAAAACAATAGCCAGGGGTGTCTGCCAGCAAGACTCTCAATGTGTCAGCTGCAACCCAGGGATACTGGCAGAAAGGAAGGTATTTGTAGATTAATCTCCCTGCAGAATGTAGATGGTGCTCCTGTTTCAGTATCATCGATGGCTGTTCATCCTCATATCTTGCCCAAAATTTGGGACAAAAAATGCAGGTGATGTTGATTGTTCTTACAAACATAGTACTTCAGTATAGTGATCAAAGATCATGAATGGAGGAGAATGACAATTTTTAGCATTAGGTTTATTTTGTAAAATGCTGTGAGAGCAAAAAGTAAACGTTCAGGGTTTTTGGTGTGCCTTTTTCTTTCTATATGTCATGTGCTAGTTCAGTGCATTGCCTGCTCTTTTGCACTTTAACTAAATCTCACCATCTTTTCCTGTCATCTTCTTTCCGTCTGGAGGAACTGGTATCTTGAGTCGTGGCATTCAGATTTATCTGATAAGCTTTTAGATCTTTCTCAGTTGTGAGTTACCTAGATTTTAAAGTTGTGGGTTGACATATTTTTGGGTTTTCTTCATTTTTTTTCTTAGAGCCTGGGGGCAGTAGGGGTGTTCTCTGTGCTTGTATTACAGAATGCCAGTTTCTTCCCTTAATTCCAATTCTAGCATCAAGGCTGTGGTTTGAACTTCTGCTGACAATTTTTCTCTGTTCCCTTACTTTGTTTATCTTTCATACAGGATGATTGTGGAGTTACATCGGAAGGTCTCAAGCCTCATTGAGTTCCTGAAGCAAAAGTGGGCTCTCCATGAAGTGCGTATTGTATCCTTTTTCTGCGCAGTCTGTTCTGTATGCTGTGTTCAGGGAGCAATTCCTTTAATATTCTAAATTCATTTTTGCATCAGAAATGTGATTGTACCTCATAAATTTACCAGCCTGTGCTTAGTAGAGGCAGAGTATCTCAGTATCAGTAATGGAGCCTTTCATGGGAAATCCCATAATATTCCACTTTTACCTTGACTTTTTTCTACTATGATCCTCTGAAAAGCTAGGTAGTAAAACGTGAAGCTCCCTGCCTTTTCTTAATTTCCTTAAGCAGTGAGCTTAGTCTGTTTCATTATAGATGGGGGGCTACCACAGAAGCCTAGGAACCTGACGGTTTTGTTTCTAGCTTCAGCAGAGGGATTAAGGAGACATCTTTCCACTTGCTTTATGCAGTTTCACCGAATGAGGGCTTAACCTTCTTGTCTAGGTGGCTGCTGCCGCTGCCTGTTCTGTGTGTACCTGCTGTCTGAGCTGTACAACAGTAGAGATACCCCTGCCACTGAGCTTTGATCCGTGATGTAGAAGGATTTGTGAGTTAAGAGACATTTTGTTCTCCTCTTGACTGACTTGCTGTACCCTGTTCTTCGTTCTTTAATTCAGGCTTTTCTTTTTAATTGGTGAGCCTGGAGGAAGTAGCAGCATAGCACTTGAAACTTAGAAGGATGTCAAAACATGTAAGGTGTGGGGGTTACTGCGGGGAAGGGGAAGTCTGTTTTACTATGCGGTGATGGTTGGGGTTTTTACTTGGTTTTGTTGGGTTTTTTTTACGATTATAGTGGTGTGTGAAGCAGAGAAAAGTAACTTTGTCTGGAACAGAGGTTTAGTTTGTGCTTGCAGCAGATCCTCTGTGTCATCCTTAGTGCCACAGAAGGACTTAATTTCCAATCACAGAGTCTTTATATCTGTACTGAATAGAGAATATGTCCTTGATTAGCTACTTTTTTTTTCTTTTTTTTTAAGCTTGCAAAATAGGCTGCCAGGTACTTGTTTGGATGGGAGAGTCATCTGTTAAATTCCTTGACGCATCTTTTTTAGCGTAAAACACTAGAAGAACGGCAGCTTCAAGACTCCAGAGACACAGAAACAAGAGGCAGCTTCTCAGAGGAGAAAGTGATGCTCCATCTCTTTCCAGGAGAGAACTGTACTCTCACTCCACTGCCTGGGGTAGCCAGGGTGGTCCACTCCAAGGCTTTCTGCACCGTGCATTGGCAGGAAACTGGCAAATGCAAACAGAACACGAAAGATGCTCACTTATTACCCCCTGCACAAATCCTGGGCATACAGAGTGGCCAGGGGACAGCTAGGGGGCAGCTAAAATACACACGGGGAACAGAAGGTAAGGGTGTTGGGAAGGTAGAGAGCACTACGGAGTCAAGCAGGACTTCTCAGCCCACAGCTGAAGTTTCTGCAGGCACTGAAGATGGTGCCCCAGAGACTGGCCTGGTGGAAGGAGCAGCTTCAAATCTTGGCATCACTAATTCTCTCCAAAAACTGCCTTCTGGACTTCAAGATCCGGGAGGGAATCAGGAAAAGCTGAGCTCAGTGGCCTTCTGTGTGGAGGGCAGGGATGCCCTGGCTAGTGACCAAGCAACTGCGCTACCATTGTGCAGCACAGCTTGTGCTTGCAGCAAGATCCCTGATGTGGAGGAGCTATCTCTGCTTGATCCATTCCCACGATACATGAAGTCCTGTCAGGATCTGATCGTCCCAGAGAAATGTTCTTGCACAGACAAGCTGCATGGGAAAGACTCGACTCCAGCAGCTGGTGATACTTCTCCTGTGGCTTTTCCAAATGGGAGAAGCACAGAGACATCTGACTCCTGTTCACAGCTACAGAGAGGTGGTGTGGCATCACCTGGCAGTGGCCCATCCAGATCTGAGTCTCAGGCTAGCCACAGCCAGGGCCAGCAGCTTGATGCTTGTACCAAGGATATAACAGATGCAGTAATGGAGGATTCTCAAGAGAAGCTAGGCTCCTCGTTTCCATCTCAGGGACAATCTAGTACAAAGTCTCTCAAGGATGACCCTAGCCGGCTCTCTCAACAGGTTAGAGAAGAAGGATGGAGTCTACGAACTTCTGAGAGCCTTACGCTGGCTGAAGTCTACCTCATGATGGGCAAACCGAACAAGTTGCAGCTGGAATATGACTGGTTGGCTGTCTTGGAGCCAGAAACCCAGGATGCAAAGGAGCAAACATCCGAGTCCAGTGCTGTTCCTGCATGTACCACCTTTCACAAGCAGAGACTCCTGAACTGCCTTTTAAAACTCATCTCTACTGAAGTCAATCCCAAACCGGTAAGTAGTTCTTGTTCATGCTTCATGTGCTAAACTTTTATTTGATCTGAGGAATAATTGCCCAGTCCTGTTCTTACAGTAAATCAGTAACCAGCCTTGTCAAGATCTTGGAGATTCCTGTGTTTAAACAAAAAAAAAACACCAAAAAACCAAACCCGGAAAACCCCCAGAAACAACCCGAACACAACCCAGTTTGCTATTCATTTGCTTTTTACGCAGTCTTTTAGGTTCTGTTTTGCTGTGAGTCTCAGTGGTATTACAGTGAACATTTAATCTTACTGCTGAAAAGATGAGTCATGAGGTGAGGTACCTGCTGCCTGTTCTGTCTCAGGTTTGTAGAACCATAGAACAGCACAGGTTGGAAGGGACCTTGGAAGATCATCTGGTCCAGCCTTCTGTGGGAAATGGAGCTTAGATGAGATTCAAGTTTCACATTAATTTCCAGTATTTATGTAGTTCAAGTTACACTAATTGTGAGAAAAGGATGTATTTCTTTGGGATAGCGTAGCCAACAGAACTGTGCCTGCCACAATAATTTATTACTTATTTTACTTTATTGTAAAAGTTCCCAGACTCTAAGATAACTATTTAATCGACCCAGGAAAAGATCTTCCTGCTTAGGCATACGGCTGGGAATTAAGTTGCTTTCCTCCTTGTGCTCTGTAACCAGTGTTTAAGATCTGTGCTTATAAGCAGCTGTTTCCACCTAGTGCAACCAATTGGAACTTAGTAAAACATCCTTTTAAATACCAAAAGACACTGAATTCAGGGGGTTTGGCTGAATTCCTGTGATGAAGATAAAATAAGTTAAAGGCACCATTTGCATTGTATTCCAGCATAGGATGCGAATGTATTGCTATTCCCAGGCATGTGTAGTTCTTTTATATTTTGTTATTTGTGCAGTGTTAGGCTGCCTCGAGGCTCCTTTTGAGCCTCACTTTATAGATATAGAATGTAGGATTTTATAAGTTTTAAACCATTTTTGCTCAGATACAGCTCCAGATACAGACTTTGCTTAAACTGTACAGACTTTTGGTCTGATGTCTCACAGATCTGTGACAATGTCTCCTCTTTTGGCATCTACTTTTACTTCTGGTTTCGCACGAGACAGCTGGGGATGATGCGGTGAAACAGTCATAAACTAGAAAGAAGGACATCTCCTTAGACTTGGGGAGACAGGGAGAAAGGCGGGATGGGGGGGACCCGGCAGTTACTTGCAAGTGTTTTCCTGTCATTCTAGTACTCTTAGTGGCTTAAAGTAGCATTAGTTCTCCTGAAAAATAATAGAACTCTTTCAGACGCGTGCTGTATTATACATTCAAAAAGAAAAAGAAAAAAAAAAGTAATGTAACTTTTCTTCTGCTTGTCAAACCCCGCTTTACACTCGCTGTGTTTCAGAAAAAGAGGTACTGTTCTTGCGACAATGAACATTCCAGGACTGACACGTACTCAAGAGCTGAGGTTGATGTTTACTGCCTAATTGAAAGTCCTGTAGATGTCTTGAAAGTTTTGTCACTTAAATCCTCTGCGTTTCATCAAGTGATAACAGGAACCATAATACTTTTGCCCCAAGGTGTTTTAACAGAGGAAGGATTGATTGTCTAGACCTTTGTTACTTTCTCAGGATAATACATAACAAAGGCAAAACAGCCAACCGTGCTGTGGTTCGTGCCTTTAAATGAAGATTACCAGTGTAAGAGAAATTACAGGAAAGTGTGTTGCAGTCAAGTGTGAGTGGTAGTTTTAAGCCTGTGGTTGCACACACATCCTTAGAAAGGGAGCGTTTTCTTGAAAAGCATTTAAATGACTTAATGAAATAACTGGATCGCCCTGGTAAAGCACCTTGCCATGTGCCTCCTGTTTATTGCTATATTACAGTATGGGAAAAAATTCAAAACTATTGGTCTCTACTTCTTTGGAATTAAGAGCAAAATACACTCCACGTATGCTTCCCATCAGAGGAGCTCTCCAGATTGTTAATGAAAATTAGTTTTGCAGTGTATTAAAACCGAGACTGTGGTTTTTTACATTACAGTGACAAATCTGTGCCCAGCACACTGTGTGAAGCTTGTTGAGTGTTAACCCAGTTGTAACAAATTAATTATTTTGAACCAGTGACATTTAACACTGCTAAATGTGTAGGAAATTTCAGCTGCCTACCACATAGACACACAGAGGTATTAGCTAGAGTGCTTAAAGATATTGTAGTATGTCAGATCTTATTTTTTAATCTTCCTAAGTAGGATGAGTTTAAGAATGTGTCTGTTGTAACATTACGCAGCATACGTTTAACGTGTGTGTGTTTTTAGATGCCCGAGATGAGCTCCGTTGCCACATCCCCAATAAAGCCTACTCAAGAGGAGCAGTCGCTGACTCCTCCGGGGAAGGTGATTGCCATCAGCACCAGGAGCCCGGGTTGTGCACGAAATCAGTCTGCCCTTCGCAACAGCAAGCCTTTCTCTCCTGGTGCTGCTCCCAGCTCCTCGGGTGAGTATTCCTAAGAATCCATGGCAAGAGATAACACCGTTAGTACCTTGTACCATAATGAGTATACACAACACTGGGAGAGTGTCACACACGCAGCAAGCACATCTGTGCAGGACAGGTGGATGTGTATCCTGTTAGTCTGGCGTCCTGAGATAACGGGTCTTGGTTTTCATCTCAGCTGGATGCCTGCAGAACAGGCACAGCACTGTGAAGTCCTATACTATCTTTTAAAGTTAAATGTAAATGGAGGAGTTTTACTTGGATCAGATGCCATTATTCCAAAGTCCCAAATGTATTTCAAAGACAGTCTTTTGAAAGGTGTTTTGGTAAATTGATCCCTGCTCTTTCATTTCTCTGTCACCAGAACCACTTCAATGGGGTTGCACTTTGAATCACCACAGGGTGGGGATGGCAGTGTAAATAAAACATAAACGTTTTAGAATGGGTCTGTGTTTGTATTATTTTTTCTTACAAAAGGTATAGTGTACTTGTAGTTTCTTTAATAGGAAGGACCCTCAAGTATTTCTAGAAGCCAAATAGATAAACTGGTTAATGTGGTCTGTGTGGGACTTAAAAATGGATTCTTAAATTCTGATTTCTTTAGTAGTGCAAAATTGCATTTAACCTTCTTCTCCGAAGGATTTCAAAGCAAGTGAATGTTTACAGTGTCCTTGTGAAGCAAATAAATACTGTTAATTTGCAGGTGGGAAAACTGAAGTGTTGAGAATTTCATGATTTGAGATCCCAAACAGATGGTGGCAAAGCTGGAACCAGTAACTCCCGGCCCTCTGTATGATCTTTTGATTACTAGTTACTTTATTTTTGTTTTCACTTCATTTAAATTGCTGTTAAAATCTTGCAGGTTTGAGAAATCTCCCTAGACCTCTCTTGGTGGCTGGTCCTTCAAGTTCTGGAAGCACTGATGCAGATGGTGGGCTCTTTGCAGTTCCTACAACTCTACCACCCAACAGCCGCCATGGAAAGCTCTTCTTGCCTAGCAAAGAAGCAGAACTGACCTTCCGGCAGCACTTGGACACAATCGGTGTAAGTGAGACAACTGAATAAAACAGTAACATGTTTTGCCTGAGCCAGCTTCCAGTAGGTATTACAGGGGGGTTTGTACATCAGAAAGCATGGGCTTCCCTGCACAGCGGTGCTTCTAGTGATGTTCAAGCAGAACATATTAGTTGAGTCAGATTTTGAATGTCACGTCTTGAAGTGACATCGCCTCTTCAGACCTGAAGAATGCCGTCACACAGCCTGATGAAACTGGTTCCCTCTTTAATGTTGCTCCAGCAAATATATTTGCCAGATTTAGCAAAAATTGATACCGTTCTTAACATGCAGCTAATTTTGATACAGACTTGTTGCCGTGTTTAATTGAAACGCTCATTTTATATTTATATATACAATCTCAGTAGCAACTTCATAGCAAGCTACAGCAGTTAAGTAGTGAAACAGGTCTCTTGAGGAGAAAGCTTTATCTCCATAAAACGACATAAGAAAAAAATACCCAACAGATTCCTGTGGAAATTTTTCCTCCTCTAGCAGAAAGGATATTCTGCTGCCTGAAACAGAACAGTATTGTAATCAATAGTTACAACTTCACTGAAAAGCAGAGTTTGGGTGTTACAATTTATTCTACGTTCGCATGCTTAAAATACTTTCTAATGCATTTCCTGTTCTTGTCCAGATGCAGTCAGACTTCTTCTTGCCAAAGCCAAGGAAGTTGCGGAACAGGCACTTGCGGAAGCCGTTGGTAGTACAGGTCAGAAGAACTGGCAAAGTGTGAAATGCCCATTTTACTTCCTGAGTAGATAGCAGTAAGGCTATAATGATTTACACCTAACTGAAATAAATAACTGAACTTCCCTCATATATCCACTGGAAAAGTGAAGCTGAACATGTGAAAGAACAAGCATTTTGATCTGTATTGTAACCAACCACGTTATATTCCCTGGATGAGGAGTGTCAGCAATAGTAGTAGTACAGTGCATGAGGTAGTTTGGAAAAAGCTCCCCGTCTCCAAGCAGGTTCTGCTGCTTGGGCCTGCTGGTACTGACATAAGCAGTGTGATCATGTGGTCTCTGATCTGTTAGTGCTATTGCAACAAGAGCTCCCTTTAGATATTTTTTCCTGCTTTCTACTCACTAATGGCTGTTAAAACAGGGATGACTGTAGTGAAATAATACGTAACACTATTTGAAAGAGCAATGATTTCTGGAAAAAAAAATGGGACTTGCCAAGAGATGCATGGAAGAGGTAGACTGTTGTGGAGCTTTGCTGACAGGCAGATCTTAACCTCCCTTAGACTGTTCCAATAACCAGCAAAAAGGCATGTGCCACTGTGAAACCACAGGCTTGTCCTAGGGACTTGTGGCACATGGAGAACGTACAAGAGGTGTAAAGCCAAAGAGATGGGAACTTGTTTGGGGAAAACTTAGCAAGTGTCAATATACCCTTTTGTCTTTTCTGCTCTGTGGAAGAGTAGGAGACCAAGAAATTAAATACATTCTATTGTTTGATACCAAGATATTTTGGTCTATGCAATTCCATTTAAGAGCTCCCAGGTACATGCAGCTGCCTCATTAATTCACACTTCTTTAATTGTAATGGAAGATCAGTTTGCACACAGACTAGATCCTGTCGTTGAGCTCACTGTTGTAATTCTGTGGAAAATTTGAAAATTACAGCAAGAATAATCAGAAAGGAATATTGTTCTAGTTATTATTTCTCTGAGAATTGTCCATGTGGAAATTTTCTCTTGTAGTAGTTTACAGAGAAAACACGTGATTCCTATCTGTAGCTTCTTTCTCAAGATTACACAAACCTTATTGCTGTGGCTGTTGCATTGTAAATGCATGTAAATATTCTGCTTGTTCTGTAAGGTATCATGAACTTCTGTGCCTTAGAAGATGAACTTTACCCTCTGGTCTGTGTTTAAAAATATTTTGGTTTATTGTTGCTTCTCTCACATAGAGAACACTGCTGCCCAGGCCATCTGGAAATCCATCCCAGCACGTCTGTTCCTTTTCTATCTTATCCAACTCATCCATTACAGGTGAGTCTGTATATCTTCTGTCACTGCCATGAGTTGAACTGGAAAGTGTTCCTTAAAACTGCATGAAGGAATCATTTATAAAAAGAAGAGAGTACCCTTTCAAAACCACAGAGACATTTACCAGTTGTTTGACTCACTCTTGCAGGACAGTGGGATTGTTCTCCTGGATCATTCTTAAGCAAGTCATGATTATGATAGAGATTTGTTTTCTTCCGTTTCCCAGTATTGAAAACAGGGAATGGTAAGGAGTTCTCTACAAGGGGACAAGATTTTGGAATAAATTATTTAGATAAGAATTTATTTTTCTGTAGGCTGTAATTAGTTGTCCAGATTTTATAATGGAAAATTCCTCGTACCTGGGGTACTGTCTAAATTTCATAGAGTAAATCGATGTACTGCCCATTTGTCCTTTTCTGCTGATGCTACCACTGTACTCAAGAGTGTACAGGTGATCCCCGTCTCAGCTTGAGTCTCAAAATCAGCATGAGACCTTAAAGGTTACTTTGTTGAAGTGTCAGTAATAAAGCAGCACTTGCTGTTGTGTCTGCATGGTGAGGCACTGGTTCGGCTGCATTGCTCATTCTGGTTCAGCTCATCATCTGCAGTACTTGCATTCCCAGAGCTCGCTACTGCTTGGAATTTGCTTGCTTCTATTGAACAGTGCTGTGATCTGCTGTAAAGATGTTAGGTTTCATTGGCTTCAGAGGTATTTCATCCTTCACCCTAGGGAGAGGTTCTTTTCGGCCAATCCAGTCCTCGTTGACTAAAGCTGCTGTTTCTCGTCCAATTGTGCCCAAAGTTCTTCCAACACAGGCTACCAATCATCTGTCTAGTAAGTAATTCCTTAAACAGAATTAATCGTGTCTGCTGTAGTCTGTGTGATGTTACATTAATGGTTTCTGTTTCCTAGGTAAAATCATTAGTGCCTTTAGAAGCTGAAGAAAGCAGCTGTGTTAATGAAATCCTTCTAACTGTGCAGAAAGGCAACAGTCAGTGGTGGGACAGTCTGAACTAGGTTCCTTTGCAATGTCTGACCTGCAGGCAAAACGAGGGGTTGAAGTAGAGTGCTTTTGTGATGTTTTGTTGCAAGATTGCTTTGAAAAGGGGTTGTGACATATTTCAAAAAAACTAGGAGCAACTTAGCTGCTAACGTGGGGTTATAAATCCTACAAGAAAAAAAACATGCCAGTATACCCCAAGCAAATACTGTCTTGCAACAAAGGAATCGTCCCATAGTTGAATGATTAGTGAGGTGAAAACAGTGACTGCTGGTGTTTTACTTGGAGGCTTCTCTATGATGGGAAGATGTTCAGATGATTTTAAAAGATCTGAGGGAGGTTAGCCCTGTAACAACATAGGATTTTTTATATTGAGTCTGAATGGCTACTAGAGTTAAGATAAAATAAGGCTGTGTTGTTCTTGTAGCTCCTCTAGTAAACCATGGGAAATTTCTAGAAATTGCATAACCAAATACTTAAAACTTTGCAGGACAAAAAAAGAAAAAAAAAATAGGAGGAAAGGGCAAGGGTGGGAGAACTGGCCTGTTTCTCTAAGCTGTTTTGATAGACCTGATAACATGTTGGAACAGAGCTGAAAAAGAAAACCTTTTAGCTGAAAGAAATTTTACACTTTGTGAAGAGGAACAACTGGTGTAGCTGATCAGATAATTACCGGTTTCCCTTTTTGCTTGTGCTAAGTTTTGACTCTGGGCAATTTTAAAAACATCTTTTAGGTGAGTCACAACAAAATAATTGTCTGAAGAAAAGGCTCGTGATGTGGATTTTGCTTTTTGTCTCACAAAAAGGTGCTATCGACTTGGCAGCCAAAAGCGCTGGTATTATCCCTGGCAGCCCTGTGCCTGTCCTGGATGCAGATGGTTTGTCAGGTGTGTCCCCACTGTCACCAGACAGAGTGACCACGGTGGTAACAGGGCAGGGGTCAGGAGCAGCGCATCAGAACGGGGGCTCCATCACTGCTGCAGAGGTCAGTCTGTTGAATGTGCTTTTTAAAGTAGTTAAGTGTCTTGCTCTTTTCTTTGTTTAAAAAAAAAAAAAAATCACAGCAAACCCCATCTGTGTTGTAGAGTGTGTACTCCAGCGTTGAGGGATCAAACCATCATCACAATAGACAGGTTTCCATCCTATAGAGTAGCTTATAGCTCTGAGACCATTGAAGTTGTTCATCCAGACATCTGGGCTTGAAAGCAAACAGTAGCATTTCAATACATGGTAATTCAGGAGCAAGTCTAGGGCAAAACATGGAATTTCAGATACGTATTTGGAAGAAAAACTGATTTCTCCCTACTGTTTCTTTCACTGAGGCCCAGATAGATTTCAGTCTGTGTCATTTTCTCAGGGAGTTGCTGGATGATTTTGAAGGGCATGCTGTATAGAAAGAGCCTGAATAAACAGCAGTGAGCACTACTTGTCTCTTAGCTCTCCAGCTGTATGTGCTGTGTCTGGTGCAGACGTGTGTCACTCACCTGATTTGTGTTTGCTTCCAGGGCTCGGGCTCAGGCTGTCGCGTCCCATTCATCAGCCTGCCAGCACGGCACGATCAAGAGGGAGCTCCTGGTGGTTTCCAGGTAGAGTATGTGCTGAAAAAACAGTTGGATGAGATGGATAATTTTATTATTATGCTTGTTTCTGTTATGCAGGCTGTATTAGTATTTGTTGGAATGTTACAGACCAATATTTTGCAGATGATTTGGCAGGCTATGGGCCAAAGCATATTTATTTATTCTTACAGATATTTTTCATTAAAACAATACAAGTTTATTATGTAAATTGTGTATATATTTTTTATCTTTTTATAAATGAAGTCAGTATTACTTATAATTATATATAATTTTTGTATGTCTGATTTTAATCTGATACGAAGCCATTGCTTTTTAGACAGGTTTCTAAGTCCTTTGTAAATTTGCAAACAATTAACTCTGGTTCTTGTAACAGGGCCCATCAGTCCTTTCTCTGTCAGAACTCTCCAAGACTCCTCTCCAGAATGGTCTTTCCACCCCTCCACTACCCTCATCAGAGGCTTCCAGCACCCGGCTCTCTCCTCCCAATGTTTCTGCTCTCTTGGATATTTCTCTGCCTGGGCCACCTGAAGATGTGCTTTCTCAAGGAGAACCTGCCACTCAAATCAGTGATTCTATTATTGAAATAGCCATCAGCTCTGGTCAATATAGTAAGTCTGAGCTTAGCTAAAGTCTTCCCATTAACTTAAAAAAAAAACCCCAAACTCAAAACCCTCTTTGTCATCTTCCATGTCAGCAGAAGTTTTTTCAGGAAGCAGTTCTTGGTTAGTATTTTTTTAAATGTCTGCTGGAAATAAAATGATGTGCCTAGCTTCTATTTTCTAGCATGTGGGGGGTGGGGAGGGTGGTTGTTGGGTTATTCTAGGTTTTTTTTTTCCCTTTTAAACATTAATTGGTGCAGTGTCATGTAACTTTATGTTATGGACTGGATCAGTGATTCCTGGCTTTGGCTTACAGGTGAAGGTGTTTCTCTCTCTCCTGCGAAGCTGAATGGCAGTGACAGCTCCAAAAGTCTTCCGTCCCCGTCCAGTAGTCCTCAGCAGAACTGGATTGCTTCTCCCAGCCATGATCCCCAGTGGTACCCCAATGACTCCACAGACTCGTCTCTCAGCAGCTTGTTTTGTAAGTGCCCGTGTGCAGAAAATGGCAACAAAAAAAGCTCTTTATTTAAAACAAAACAGAAGTTGTTTTTCAAAGTGAGTCCTTTGGAAAATCACAAACCGGTAGGACGTTTGTAGAAGTCTTGCTTTCATTGCAACAACGTTGCCTTGAGTGCATTTTCTTTCTCTTCACATGTCTGTTCCTGAAAAGATCCTGTTGTTAGATTGGGGCCCATACCTTGGGACAAATAATTCCTTGGCAGTTCTTTGTAGTCTGTTTGGAGCTTGACTCATCAGTTAGATTGGGACGTTTTGGCTGTTCTGCCAAAATGAAAAGATGCCCTTGGCTCTACGGTTGGAAAAATAGGCTTCATTCTGCGCTTGGTGGGTGGAATCTCAAAGACATGAGATCACTGGCTTTGTTTGGGGGTTGGTATTCTTTTAATTAATATTTAATGGGGCCAATGTAATGAGTCTCTGTACTCTTAGCAGTGTGTTTGTGGCATTCGTACTGGTAACACATCATTTTTAAAATCTTGAGAGAAGAAATAGCTGCCTGTCCTCCATTTTCTATTTCCTTGTCCTTCTCTTTGTCCTCCTGATTGCAAACACTCAGTGCAGTGACTTACTGATGTGCCTCTTCTTTATAGCGAGTTTCATCTCTCCTGAGAAGGGACGAAAAATGTTGCCAACTCCTGTTGGGACTGCCAGTGGCACCTCCTTGCTGGGACCCAGCCTTCTGGATGGAAACTCGCGGGACTCCTTTGTGTCAAGGTCCCTGGCGGATGTAGCAGAGGTTTGTCACCAAATCACACTCAGCTCTCTGCTTCCTTTCCTAGCCCAGCCTTCATGTGTATTGCCCATTACCTTCCTGAGATACTTAAGGCAAAGGTGCTTTGACATCTGCATTCTGGCTTAGTAAAACAGGGTTACACTGATAACAGAAAGATATAAAGTGATTTGAGGATGAACTGCAGCAGAGCTGGTGTGAGAAGCTGTGATGAGCACCTTCAGCCCAGGTCCTGTTTGCTGTGGGTGATCGTATTTACCATGCTGGACATATCTTTATTTTGACAGAGAGAGTTGTTCTTCTGTTTTGTGTGCCCTGCCTTCTAGAGCAGGAATTGAAAATACTAAAGATGAGAGAACGGTTAGTACTGATGCAGCTAGAGAACAGCTGGAGGACTGGTAGAAAAAATAAATGAGTCCAGAAGGAAGAAGCAGGAAGTGGCTGATACTGAGTTACCTGAGAGAACAGCAGAAGATGCTACGTTGCTGAGTTCTTTTCTCTGTTGGTAGAATTATCACAGAATCACCTAGGTTGGAAGGGACCTTTTGAGATCATCTAGTCCAACCAATGGGGGGGGAATTAAAAAAAAAAAAACAAAAAACAAAAAACAAAAAACCCCAAACAAACAAACAAACAAAAAAACCAAAACACACACACAAACAAAAAACAACTACACACACACACACACACACACAAAAAAAACCCACCAAAAAACAACAACAAAAAAGCCCCACAAACCACCACACAACACAACACTAGCAAACCCAACACACCACACAAAAAACATCCAACACTAATCCATATCCCCAAGCACCATGTCAACTCCTCTCTTGAATACCTTCTGTTTTGAAATCTTTTGAAGGTGTAGAGTGAGGACCAGTGGTTACTCAGGCTTTGATAGGCTTGAGGACAGAGCTCCTTTTCAGAGAGACACGGGCTGACGAGAGGAATGAGCTGCCAGGAATGTTATGGAATTCAGCAAGGACAAATGCAAAGTCGTGCACCCAGGAGGGAATAACCCCCACAGGAACGTAGGCTGGAGACTGTCTAAGAACCAGCTCTGCTGAGGATACCTGGGCATCTTGATAGCCAGCCAGCCAGGATGTTCTGTGGCAGCTAAGACAACCAACAGTGTCATGGGCTGTTTCAACAGGAGCATAGCCAATAGATTGAACAAAGTCACGGTTATCCCACTCTACTCAACTGCTGTGAGACCATGTGTAGAATATTGTGACCAGTTTTGAGCAGCCAATACAGGAAAGACTTAGATAAACAGGAGCAAGTTCAGCAGAGGACCACCAAGACAATTAGGAGGCTGAAGCAGTCTGCGAGGAAAAGCTGATGGTAGTGGGCTTATTCAACCTGAAGAACGCTTCAGAGTGGGAGGGACCTAGCTGCCTGCCAGTTCTTGCAGGAAGGTCATCAAGAAGATGTAGCCAGGCCCTTCATAGAGTGGTGCCACATGGTGAGAGGAACAGGCAAAAGCTGAATTGAGAAAAGTTCTGACTACATCTAAAGAAAAACATTTTCACCCTCGGGACAGTCAGACAGGGGAACAGCTTGCCCACAGATGTTGTACAGCATCTGTCTTCAGAGCTTTTCAAGACTAACATTGATAAAGGCCCAAGGAAACTGGTCTGTCCTCCTAGGTGACCCTGCTTTGAGCAGGAGGTTGAACTAGAGACTTCTTCAGGTCCCTTCCAATCTTATTTATGCTACAGTTTGCAATTCTTGACTCAATGTAACATCACATACATTGTAACTTTGTGGGGGCTTGCTCTGTTGGAAGGAAAGTATCATTCCTCTGTTGCCCTTTGGATTTGTTTAAGGAGGCTCACTACTGACCTTGCAACCAGAAGTTGCAGCAAGCTCATGTGATGTTAATAAGTCCATGGCAGCTTCAGGCTCCACAAACAGCTCCACTTCTGGCATAAATATAAGATTCTACTTATTTGGTAGTGAGAATCTGTCAAGGTGTATTTTAATTACAGGAATATATGCTAATTTATTTGTGTAGATTTTAAGTGACGTTGCAGCCCTTGATCTTGCAAACTGCCTTCAGAAGAAAATGAGGCAAGCCGCCATTTTAGGTGCACGAGAGCACTCGTTGTGACAGATGTGAGTTTGTGTAGGAGTCTCCAGAGGAACCAGGTATCATGAAATATGGCTTTAACGATGGGAGAATTTTGAAAGGCTTTTTATTAAGTGTCCTGCATAATCAAATGTTACTACAAATGCAGTTACTATGTTAGAGGTAATATCTCTTAAGAGCTTTTGTACAGTGCATCTACTGCTACTACCTTAATGCTGAATTAAGGATAGACAGGTAAGGCCCAGTGAGACTGTAGGTTTGGGGGTTTGATGGGTTTTGGTTTGTTTTTCTGAGAGGCTTCCATTTAGCCATGGATAAGAGCTATTTTCTCATTCGGCTAACATGAGATACACTCTATCTTTCATATGAGGGAGAAGATGGGAATAAAGATCAGGAAGCCAAACTCTTCTGAGGTCAAGAGGCAGTGGGCACAAATGAAACACGTGAAATTGCACCTGAACTTTTTTAATGTGAGGATGATCTTACACAAAACCAGGTTGCCTAGTGAGGTGATAGAATCTCCATTCATGGAGATAATTCGGCGCCTGACGAGACAAGATCCAAGGCAGCCTCTTCTAGCTGACCCTTTTTGAGCAGGATGATTGGACAAAATGATCTCAAGGTGTTCCTTCCAACCTAAAAAATTCTGTGATTCTGTGATATTTCCACTGACACATAGCTCTTTTCTCTCATGTCTCTTCTAGGTGGTGGATTCCCAGCTGGCTTGCATGATGAATGAGAACAGCATAGATTACATATCTCGTTTTAATGACCTTGCCCAGGAACTGTCGATACCTGAGCCAACTCGCAGGGAAATTCTGTTTGATGCAGGAGGTGGTGGTCCCCCCATCGGGGATCTCTCACAGTGAAGGTGTGAGACCAACAGGCTGGTGCAGACTGTTCAGCTAACGTTGGAGCCTGCGGCGCTGGGTCACGGCAAGGGCAGGTTGTAGAGAAGCAGCTGAGGCTCGCTGGTCCCCGTCTTGGGCGCTTCTTCTTAAAAGAGAGGCGTTGTCTTCAAAAGTCTGAAGAAGTACTTGTAAGTCCTGGAATGTGCAATATACTGGGAACAACGAAACGTGGGATAGTATTACAGGAGATGGTGCCACTGCTTCAGCGATAGAAGATGGCAGGTTTATGGGACGGTCCTGGACTTGTACTTTGGAATGGCCTCAGCAAGAAGCTCAAGCAGGGAAGGGTATTGCCAGAAGCTCCCCTATGTGAATTTCTTTTTTTTTTTTTTTTTGCGTAGTAATCAAAACGCCATGATTTGGGATCCACATCAAAGTTGTGGAGGATAAAGGGTGGGGGTGGGTATGGGAACCATTTTGCATCTTGACATGTCCTAGTTGGCACTCTTTTTGTCAGTCAAACTGAAGTTTCTTGCACTCTGCGGTTCTACGATGCTTCACGTTTATAGAGCATTGGGTTTCTTTGCCTGTTTTCCTGTTTGACCATTCCAGCAGGGGCACACACCTGCTTTCTTGCTTTGTAGGGAGCTCTGATTCACTCCGCAATCTCTGCTCCCAGATTGCATGGATCCTTGGCAAGTTTTCTCTATTTTTAAGCCACATCACGTGTCACAATCATCATCATCCCAACTGCACCCATATTTTCCACCTTTGAGATTGTTCACCACATTGCATAGCTCATCCCGTGAGTGGGAGAGTGCTTTCTTGCTTTCCATGAAGAACGGTTACATTTTAAGTCAGGGAACACTTCTAAAGAGCTTACTGGAATCCCTATGAAAGCTTTGTCATAATTAGTCTTGGCTTTAATGGAAACCTGTATATATTGCCATCTTTTTTTCACAAAAACTGAGGATTTACCTGGGGAGAGGAAATAGGAAAGAACATTGTAATGTTTAGAAACAAGTAATATGTTGATGCTAAAGTTGTCAAGACCTGTTTCATGTCATGAAGAGGAGAGGTGTCAAGTCGTAGCTTAATCCCTTAGTCCTTCCTTATTTCCTCCTTGTCCTGTGAATTCCAGGTGCTCTGTAGTACCTCAGGGCATCATTTTTTGTTACAGTCACTCCCAGGCACTAGCAGGTCTGGTATGCCCCCTACTAAATCCCTGTGCATTTAATGTTAGTGTTTTAATATTTGAAAGACCCAAATCCTGATACAAGCAGGTTCAAAGGATTATACTTTCTCTACAGCTGGTTGTCTGTCGATTCTACCTTTTTAACTCAGGAGACTTTTCAAATTTCCTTTCCTGACAGTCATGAGAGAGAAAATACCTTTATTGTGCCCCTTTTTTTAAGCACTTCTCTGCTTCTCCAGTAAAAGGATGTCCTTTGGCTATTTTAAGTAGCTCTGAACTTATCCAAGGGGCTAGTCCTATATAAACCTCAACTTTGTATTATTAATAAATGAACAAAACTTCTCCATCTCTTAGGCTGTTATCAGGGGTTCATTTTCCCAACTTGCACTATGCTTGGTGAATATAGTTCTACCTGCCTTTATAAGACACTTGACTGGGAGTTTCTTCTTGCAACCTTGCTCACAATGCACTGATTAGATTTGCTGTTTTCCCAGTCATTTTACTCTGCTTTAGGTAGATTATTTTTTTAACTGCTGTATAGTTTAGCTTACACTTTCTGTCGTTAAGATAAGTTTTCTGATACACCCTCTGTGTGGCCCAGAGCAACCTTCCTGATTTCACTCGAAAAGTAGTGAGATTCGGATGACATTCCAAGACCCCACATATCGGATTGCTACGCTCTTCTCTGGCACAGGAACCGTACAGCTGTGTAAAACCAGCATTAGTACAATTGGATGTTCCCGGCAGGGAGGCAGACCTGTATTATAAGCAAGAAAACAATCATGACTAGAAGAATGGAGAATTTAATGCCTGTGGGCTCACTTCCTATCCTGTCTGCATGTCATGTGGGATAGTAAGTCCTTTTGTCATTATTTCTCTTTTGTTATTCTTACAGAGCCTTGTTTGAGAATTCAGATGCAATTATCAGGAAGTCATGTAAACCTTGAAAACAAAAAGTTGAAGGCTGTCAAAAAAAAATGCTGAGAGGCATATGGTTCTGAGTATTCACCTCTGGTTCAGAGAGGATACCCATTAATCTCAAAAGTCACTCCCTCTAAAACTTTTTAAATTTTACTTAGAGCTGAGCTGTATTTTGGTTCAGTCTTTTTCATGTTGTTTCCTCTTCATTTTGACTTCTTACATTAGGAATGCTGATTATTCTATATGCTGTACCTCCAAAAACCCTTTAGACTTACAGGACAGAAGTTGAGGGCTCCTGCTGTAGCTGTGGATCACGGAACAGGCAAGAGATGTGATGCGTTCTAATCAAGTACTGTAGAAAAAAACCAAACATTTGAACTCTCATTCTTCTGAATGTTGAAAGACCAGCCCGATGGTCTCCAGTGTATTTAGGTAGCTTGACAAATGTTTCATCTTCTTTACCCATGCTGGTAATGGGGTGGATGTGACACTGGCTTTGACTCCTGGGTTGCTGAGAAGTGCCTGTGTGGCAGAGCACCTCATGAGGATCCATGAGGATTTTCTACCCTCTAATACAGAGTGCTGTCAAGCTGCCCTTCCTCAGCTCATTCAGCTGCCGTAGAGGAATAACAGAATTGCAGAATGAAGTCAGCATAGTGGCTATTTTTAATGACTCTGTGAGATCAGAAAACTTTAATATCCTGAACTTGTTGCAAGTAGACTTGGACCACCAAGCAGTGACAGAGTGGAAATGGCACAGGTCAGTGGCAGAGTTTTGTGGTTAAAAACATGTTTGGGATCAGCCTCTTAAAAGTTGTCATTATGCAGCAGAATTTGGTTTCAGAAATGCATGCTTTGCAAACTGCAGTTTAATAATAAAGCCCTTTCAGGACAGGTGAATCTTATCAGGGAAAAACTTGAAAGTAACTTAGGTTGTTGTGGTAGTTTGCAGGATTTGTTATCTTTATTATGTGAAAGGTCACCGAAACACACCTGTGATCCCACCAGCTCTGGACTTTAGGTGGATGTGCTTTACAATACTAACTGTTATCAGCTGGTGCCTAAGACTGCTCAGTGAGAAGTTGGGGAGGGGTGTGTACGCACACATGTACGCACACACATGTCCTGTACGTGTGCCTGTGTGCATGTGTGTATAGATATATTTATTTTTTGTAAAACACAAAACTTTTTGAGTTGTAATTATTTCAGCTTCCCCAAGAGAAGTGACAAAATCTGTGTGTGTAACGATGTCAGCCCGTCCCAAGCAAGGAGCCCAAAATGCACACAGGTTGGTGACGACGCCAGACACTCCTTTGTCAGTGTGACAGCTTCTTGGGGCGCTGTGAGGTGGTTGGAAGGGGACAAATGGACACTAACAACCTCCAGTATTAATTGCTCTAGGCTTTCCCCGCGTCGGTTTAGTGACAATACAGAATAAGGAAGGTCTGAGTAGTTCAGCAAGGTGAATGGCAGAAAATTCGGTATTTGTTGTCATTGTAGCGTGGGTGAAGAGCAGTGCTGCACCCTGAGAATGGGCTCTACCTGTGTGTGCATGCGTGCTCTAACTGGGGTTTCTGCTGCGTGTTGCATCCCGATTGCCCACACAGTTAATTTTATCCTTTATCACTAAATCTACTAAGCATAGGAATACTAATTGTTTTTAATATGACATTGTTAAGCCTTTTCTTGACACCCCTCTCTATATTTCAAAATTGAATTTAAATAGGTTGGATCAAATTAGTCTATAAAGACACCCCATGTACTGACTCCACAGATCCCAGAGTGGAAGTTAAGTTGCATTTTGGTTTTTTACACTCAGACTTCAGATGCATTTATAAGGAAAGTACTGCACTTTTTTTTAACCTTTTCAAACCTTTGAATCTCTTAATTTCACCGCAATTTGTAAATGTTAACTAAGTGAAACCTTGGCAAGCACTACGGCAATAAGTTATCATTAATTATTGAAACATGATAACTGCTTTAGAGCTTATGGTTCTGGCAGCAAAATTTAATGCTGTTTCTTCTAATAATAGTTAAGCCATATCATCTAAGGTTTCTGGCTTGTTGGAGATGTGAATTTGTTTTATAGATTATAAATATACCTATATAGTGTATGTATAAAGCAGAATACCTGTCCTTAACTGATTATTTTTTGTACCATATTGTAAATTATATTATTTATTCTTTACCAATTTTGGAAAAAGGTGTTTTGGTTATTTAATATAATATACAAAAACTGTTAAACTTCCTCTGTTTAAATTTCCAATTCAACTTGTAAAGCTGTTTTTATTCTTGTGCAAAATACATACTAATACTTGGTCTAACTTATGTCCGGTGTGTTACTTGCCATTCATGCCCCATCAAATTTTTCCATTTAACGTTTATTGACATAATAATGGCTCCTTGGTGAGGGGGGTTAATAATCTGTCCATAAGGCCAAGCCTTCCAAGGTGAAATTCTGGTTTCGGTGGAATCAGTGGCATAGCTTGCACTGACATCTTCCATAGCAGAAGTTTCATGATTTTCACCATCATGAGAGAAGGTCTCAGCTGGGGCTTGGGTTTGTTCTATTTTGCCTTACAGCTTCCATCCCTAGAAGTGCTTGTTAGAAATGGACCAAACCGGAGGGTGGCCTGGCCTGAATGTCCTGTCTTTGTGCAAGGTCATCAGTCCGAAGGAGAAGGGGGGGAAACCCACAACAAAAAAACACTGAGCAAAAGGGTACAGTAAAAAGAGTGTGTATCTATTTTGAGTCCCCCATCTCATCACACGCACCCCAATTTTTATTTCTTTTTTTACATTCACAGCTTCAGATAAGCAGGAACTTAGATGCTGGGGTTGTATTCAGGCCATCGTGGTTTAGATAGCCACTACCAGAAAAACTTTTTCACCCTGAAGGCAATTAGGAAGGGGAATGCATTACCCAGAGGGGCTTGGGCAGTGTCTGTCTTTGAAGTTTTCCAAGTGAAAACCGAATAAAGTCCAGAGGAAGCTGGTCGATGTAGCTCACCCTGCTTCTAGTAGGGGGTTGGACTCTTGGCCTGAGGCTCCTTTCAGGCTGACTTATCCCGGATCTATGGCATTAACTCAACTAACTCCTTTTTGTACACATTTAGGATTTCGGTCTCTGCAAGGGCAGCTTTAGTTAAATTTTGCATTTGAAACTAGATGATAGGAGAAGGACTTGGGGGTGCTGGTGGATGAGAAGCTCACCATGACCTGGCAGCCCAGAAAGCCCCACACACCTCTGAGATCTGCGCTGGCTCCAGGTGGCCCGGGACTCCGGGCCGCCCGGAGTCCCGGGCCACCCTCCGCCGGTGAGGTTATTCCTTACGGCGGTTCAGTTCCGTGTGAGGTGGCCGGAGCCCGGTCCTCCTGGGTCGCCCTGTAGAGAGGCCCGGCCTCCCTCGCCCGGGGCGGGGCCCGCACCCCTCTGGCCGCTGCCCTGACTGTTCTCCCGCCTCTCGCCCCGGCCCGCCCCTCAGCCAATGGCTCCGCAGTTCCCGCTGACAGACAGGCAGCGTTACCAATGGCCGGCGAACCCTTTCAAGCTTCCCTCCCTCTCTAGGCCCTCCGAGCAGAGAGGGCGGGCTGCTCGCAGTGATGGGCAGGTGACCCAGCCAATGGTGGGGCAGGGAGGGTTCGGCGGCGCTACCTGCAGTCCGGAGGCCGAGGAGGAAGGAGCGTCGCGCGCGGGGCTGTGGGGAGAGCTCCTTGTCCGGCACCATGTTCCAGGGCCCTGAGGCAGACTCGGCCAAGCCCAGCTCCAGGTGATGCGGGGTTGGGGGACCGGGCCGTACGGCGGTGCCGTGCGGCTTTGTTCGAGGCAGGCTCCGGCCGAGGGGCGGGGTGGCGGCTGCCGAAGGGAGCGGGTCCCTCCTGAGGGGCTTGTTGGGCGGTGACGGCAGGCGGGAAGGTCAACCCCGTTCCTCCGGTGGCCGCTGCGAGGAGGCCCGCCTGGGGCGGTGGCCGCTGACCTGGCCGTGCCTCAGTTTCCCTTTCCCGGGGGGCGAGGCGGCGCTGTCGGTGGTGCCCGGGGCCGGCGTGGGGCTCAGAGGGAGGGTGGCAGCTGCCGGGCCGCACGGCGCGGCATCTCCCGTTCCAGGATCGGGGAGGTCTCGCCGGGGGCTGGGGAGGGGGTGTGGGCGCGGTGCGGGAGGAAGGGCCTGGCGTGGCGGAGCCCTCCTGCCCCGGTTCGGTGCCGCCGCGGGTGGGGCAGGGCCTGGCCGCGCCCTGTGGAGGATGCGGCCGGAACGGCCGCATGGAGCAGGCGGTCGATATTTGGCCTCCTGGCTCGGAGGAGGGCGTGTGTCCTCATAGCGTGGAGCTGGAGCGGTTAATCCAGGGGGAGGGAGCGGTTCCAAGCCGTGTCGGGGCGCCCCGAGTTGTGACCCGGTTTTAAAGGCCCTCCGAGGTTGCTCTGTCCTTCGCGTCGTCCCTGGGAAGCTGGTGCTCTCCCGGTCGTCTTCAAGCGGTGTTTTGCTGGCGAGCTGGGTGTCTGGACGGGGTCTGGAAGGCTGTTGCCGTGGCAGAGGCGGTGGGTGCGGGGTTGTGCGGGGTCTCCATCCTGCCTGGCAGAGCCCCTCCGGACTCAGGGCTGCGTCAGCAGCCGCAGCATCAGCCCTGCTGGATGTCCTGGGGTGCTCTCCGAGAGAGTGACTACTGACATACGCCTGCACGTCAAAAGCAAAAAGTACTTGGTTTAAAGACACTTTTTCTGTTCGTTCCCTGTGACAACACAAGTCCTGTTGCAGTTCTTGACAGGTATTAAGTTGCTGTGATTAAAACTGAGACTCCTAAAACTGAGACTCACTCAAATCTCTGCAGCAGCTGCCAACAGCTGTGGAAATGGGGGAAAAGAATGAGTCTTCCAAAGGAAGAAAATGTGAAGATCTTTGCGAGGAAATTATAAACAGATACTTTGCGTTTTGAGAACTTCATGAGACAGAGGTATCACTCTCAGAAACAGTTGATACCAGAAATATTTTAAATGAAAGCTTCCACCTAAGTAATTGCCCTGTGAGATGTATCTATAGTGATCCAGTTAATGTCTACAGTGATGCAGCAAACAACTAGTTTAATGGATCAAATTAACTACCCAGTTTCATTTTATTAAACTTCAGTAGTTACACTTTGCATTTTTAAGGAAGTTTTGCTTCTCCAAAATAAAATGAGGAATCACATGTCTAAGAATTGCTGTTGCTCTGAAAACAAAGCAGGAGAGAATTTTATCGTTCTGCTGTTGATGCACGCTATTAAAGATGCATTGACTTTATGTATCATCAGTTCATTTAGTACATGAGCAGTTTCACAGCTGCTGTATGGAGCTGAAAATGCAAAATGTAGTCATCTCGGGAGCGAGCGGGATGCATGTGTTCCCTTCTCCCCATCAGTGTTACTGCAGAGTATCACAGCTTTCTGATCCAGAGCGTAACTGAGGTAAGAAGGGTTGCTATTTGCGTATGACATGAGTGAGCTATTTAACAAGGCTTGAATTTGCGCTGATCCAACAGCAGGAGAGCCCCCAACACCTTTCTGCTCTTTGCTTTCGTGCCTGGTGTTCCGAACCTTAACACCCCCTTTCTGCCACTTACCTTAGCGAGGGTTTCCTGCATATAATGCAGCTTAGAACTGCCTGAAAAATGATCTAGGACTTCAGTGTCTAACTTTCAGACAGAATTAAAAAAACAAAAACAAAAGTATTTTCAGTTCAAGCCAGTGTCTTGAATTAATGGGTAAGTCTTGGCACCTCTTCTGTAGTTTGGCTGAAAGGTTTAATGAGGAAAGGGCGTTCAAATTCAGCTGTGTTAGAATGTAGGAAGAAAAGACCACAAGAACTAATTAAAATTCTTCAAGCCTGCCAGAAGAGAACAATGCAATTAGTAGAGGCTTTTAAACTTACAGGGTAGGGTTCTCAGTTTAGCTGTTCTAGATGCATTGACAGACTTCTGGTCTACTGGAGGGGAGGGGGAGAAGAGACAGATTAAGATTGCATAGAAAACAAAGGGTTTTTTTTCACTATTGTTTAAAAGAATAAACCACCACCTTCCCTTCTTCCCCTCCTTCCTCCCAAAGGAAGGAAGATGATCTAACTTACCTGGCTACAAGACACAAAAATACCTCTTTATGAGAGCTGGCATAATACCAATATAAAATGGCTATAATCTAAAATTAGTATAAAGTATATGTTGAATTTCCTTGTACTCTGTTGAAACAGCTCACACTGTCTTACCAGGTTTAGTCTGCTGCTTTCCACTGGCAGGATTTACAGGCTGAGTCTTGTTTTCTGATTTGGTGTGGGGGAACCTGCACATTTCCCTGATCTAGAATGGAGTGACACAGGGGTACAAGGAGGTCAGCAATGCTCTAGAGCCTACACAGCAAGAAAATCACTTTGTATTCTCCCCAGTTTTTGGTTTAAGGAGCGCAGAACCCTGTTCTCTTTGCTACAAGCTGGAAGATCTTGTTACTTCAAGATTGTTTTGGATGATTCCTGTGAACGAGTTAGTTACCTGACTTTGCATTAGTTAGAATTTTATGGACCTGGTGTCACAGTCACTTGAAAGTTTATGGAATAGTTGGAAGGTTCTGAGTGATCAGAAGTGTCTGAAATTGAGGAGGCAAATCCATGGTGTGCATGTAGAGTCAAGACATTATTTTGTGTGATGCTGGCAGAAAAGGTCAGCTATTATGCAGCTTTCAGAGTGCTTTGTAAGCCCCTGAAGCAATGCCTCTGATTTATTTATTGCAGGAGTAGGGATTTCTTAGTATGTACACAGAGCTCAACATGGAAGGACAATATAAGATTAATCAGTGTTGGATTTCTTTTGATGCATATCTAAGTTTGTTAGCTGAAAAGACATTTAATCTTAAAATGGAGTTTCTCTAGAATTTTTTTTTTCTGCAATAAATCCAGTTGCAGGAATGGAAAGTAATTTGATTCTTATCATTGGTTGTTTTTCTTAAAACAAAAAAATCTGAATGTCATTGTATTGTTAATCCCTCCCCTGCTTGGAGGCACGTGTTAAGAAAACAGCATGGTATATGGAGTGAATCTGTAGCATAAGAAACTCCATTTGTATAAACTATGTTTCACTTCCTTTCGATCTCTGTCATAGTATGCTTAGAACTCAAGAAAGACCAGATGTGTTTAAAAAAAATAGCTGAAAAGAATGGGTAAAGTCTGAAATCACTTAAATTGTATGAGGGATACTAGTGGACCTACTTTTTAATAGGAACTCCTTCCCAAACTCCTCTAGGTTTGGTTGTTTTTTTTTTTAATTGTTCCCTTTTCTCGTCCTTCCATCTTCCAAGTTTAAATGCTTAAACTGCCACACAGTTTCTGGACCATTGTGAATGATTAAAATACATAATTTGCCTATATGATATCTGGTTTAATAGCTGTTTAGATATTCTAAGATATGTGCAAAACCTATAGCATAGTTGGATCTGTAGTCTGTTGGACATTAAATTATAAATAAACCTGCTCAGCTGTGATCTTAGCTGTGCAGTGGACAGGACAATTATCCTGTCTATTGAAGTTTTAGTCACTCCCTCAGGATAAAGGAGTTCCTGAAATCCACTGTTAAGGATTAAAATACTGAAATTGGCCAGTAAAGACAGTCTCTCTGAGGCTAGTTCTGACTATATAAGCAACTCCCAGACTAAAAGAGGAACTCTTCTCTCCTTCCTTCCAAAGCAAATAAAACTGCTTTCTGCACTCGGAGGTCTGAAATGCTGACAAAGCTCATTTTCTGACAGGGCAGCCAAATAGCTCTGTGTTTGTGAAATTCAATCTTAGGATTAAATTGGAGTTGATCTTGGTTCCAAGAGGGATTTCTTTTTATGCCTGGTAGATACCTAACCTGAAACGGCTTGCTCCTGTCACAGATCTGTGTAGGACACGTGTTGTATTAATTCACCTAATTCTGTTCAGGTAGAGTGGGATAAAGATCTCGCAATTTATAACTGTTCTCTTTGTATAAAATTACCAGTTAGTCTAGGTCCTAAATCAAGTGTGCAGATTAGGAGAGGTATAATTCTGCTACTACATTTGTTTAGCTGCCAAGATTGTGGATAATTGGTCAATTGTAAAGATTATTTTTGTTACTTAGGTATCAACACTTTCCTGTGTTTTTTCTGTTAGTTTTCCTTTTAATTTCACCAATTCCACTCTCACATAGTGGTTCAGTTCCTTTTCAGGACAGGACCTGAAGTCTGTTCAACAAGGCATGGGTTTTAACTGTGGGCTTACTACTCAAGGACAAGCATGAATTTCAGTAGATTTTTGAGAAATCGGTCCATTTCCATTGTAACCTCCAGTTTTTATAAGGAACCATTTGAAATACCTCTGGTGCCAAGCTTTGCTTTTAATGGATTTACATCTTGACCACTACAAATTTTGCTGCTTGGCATTCCACCTTCCCATTCTAACTTCTGCAGCAGCTAATATGATAACTGATAGTTGAAACTAGCAGAGTTTTTAGTAGTTACGAAATGTCTGCTTTTATTTAAAAGTCAGTAGTTTTGGATTGTGTCACAGATGCAAAGTTGGTATGTGCAGTCTAGCAGAGAGTCTGATTCTGTAATGATTTAAAAAAAAAAAAAACAAAAAAAAACACTAACCAGAGCCACGTGTCTTCCCTTAATCTCCTGTTGCTTCTGGAACACCACCGAGAACAGAGCCGTTTGTTCTGGTGACATTGTTATGACCATTGCAAATAATTGTAGATAATATAATGATCAAGTTGACTGATTTGGAAGCTGGCATTATTTATGCTGAGCTTGAGGATATTTTATTAGAACAGCTCTTGAAGATACATCATGGACACAGCGGAGTTACGCAGAGTAAGTTCAAATCGGAACAGTTCGTAACATACAAGGGAGAATGGGGAAGGGACATAAAATATGTTGAATGTTGTAAATTTCAAACAAACTTTCGTCTTTTGCTTCTCTCATTCTGCAATGCAGGGTATTGAAGCCCCCAGGAGGAGGATCTAGTAATCTCTTTGGGAGCACAGAAGAAGTTTCTTCTTCGAGCAGGCCACACCGGATGGCATCCAATATCTTTGGAGCATCAGAAGAACCTCAAAACATTCCAAAAAGAACAAACCCCCCAGGTGAGAGCAGCCACCTCCTTCAGCATGACTGGGCTGTGAATTGCAGCACAGAACTGGGTTGATGTTCCTAAAGTGGAACACTGGGATCTATCTGTCTTTTTATGTTGCGTTTTTACAAATTGATTGGGCTTGAACAATAAAGCTATTCAGGTTTTCGAATATATGAATATTTCAGTGTTCACAGAGTTCTTAGCATGAGTCTAATTCTTTCCAAGTTGAGGTCTAGGAAATGATTAAAGGAAATTGCTTCTATTCTAGAGCTGTATCATCAGCTAGCTGCAGTTGGAAGAGCTGTGAATCTGAGATTCTCTAGGGAATTCTTGTAAGAAAGGATTTCAACTAGTTTGTCCAGGCAAGTAAAAGTACATCTGTAGGGAGCAGGGTTCTGGAAGTCTTTAATTCTTGTATCTTTTTAAATTTTTTAATATGGTGTGGTAAAACTAAGTAATCTAGAACAAAAAAAGTAAAATCTAACAACTGCCTTGCAGGGGGAAAAGAAAGTGGTATTTTTGAGGATTCTAGTTCTGCTCAGCCTCGTCCACGCATGAATCCACCTGGTGGGAAGACAAGTGATATCTTTGGGTCTCCTGTGCCTACCAGCGTTGTGAGAGCGCACCCAAACAAGCCGAAGGTATTTGTGCTTCTTTCGCTGTCAAACCAAGGAGCTGGCAGCTCAGCAAGTTGTCTCCATCTTGTCAGTGCAATGCCTGACTTCAGCATCAAATTAATTATGCATAGGATGACTTCAAGTTAGGCAGTTATTCCTGAACAATCTGATAGCTTGTTATCTTTGGTATGTGAGATCTTAGTGGGCTCTCTAGTTTGCAGTAGAACTATTAATTAAACTGCGGATGTGTGTTTCAAAAAAAAGAGGAGGAAAGAGAGAGAGAGGAAGAAATGCTTCAGAAGCCTTTGGACTTCCTTCCTTGTAAGTGAGGTACTGTTGGAGTTTTTGGCACACGGCCAAGGCATTTAAGCTGGACAGGGCAAAGATATTTCCCTGTATTCTGCAGTTTGGCAGAGGTGATCTTGCTACCGGCTTTGGATGGTCCATGAGCATTGGTGGGGTATAGTCATGAATCTTCATGTAGCCTGGCTGTGCCCTTCATCTCTCATACATACATGCACCTACGTGCCACGTGGAAGCACTTTAGCAGGAGATGAAGCTTAGGTGATCAAAGTGAAAAAGATAACTTGAAATCAGGTTCAAGTGTCAGGTCCACCACGCACTGACTTTGTGATGTCAGGCAGAAGCACCATGTTGGGCAGTGCTTTTGGCCTGTCAGATAGCACAGGAACTTAATGTCCCATGGTTCTGTGCTGAAAAAGTCGTAGCAGTCTCATTTTTCCTGAAACCTTAGGAAGGAAAGATTAGTCCAATTTTATTTTTTTTCTCCTTTTTTCCACTTAAATTTGAAGGTCCTGGTGATGTGCTTTTTAAAAAATCACGGAATCAGGGAATTGCCAGAGTTGGAAGACCTTCACTCTAAACAAGTTTTTTCTCATTTTTGAATGGAACTTCCCGTGTTCCAACTTGTGCCTGTTGCCCTTCATCCTGTCACTGGGAAACACTGAAATGTAACATTAATTTTTGTGAATTCCTGACAATCAGGGCAACACTTTGGAAATCCCTGTGTCCTTAATTAGAACATTGGAATTGTGGGAAATACTGGGATGGAAAGGAGATAGGGTATTTATAAAAATTACTGCAGGTAGAGTTTCATGGGTGGGAGAACATACAAGTTTTTCTGAAGTATTGCAGTGCATTGCTGACAGTCAACTGGGATTCTTGGGGCAATGGTCTTAAAAGGTTTTGTTAATTAACTGACTGCTCCAGTCTCTCTGGATACTCACAGGAAGACAGGAATTGCTGAACATAATTAGGAGGCTCAAGGACTGCTTGCGTTCTAGTTGTGATCATCAGCTTCTCCTGGGTGGCAGTGGATGCTTGACAAGAACAGCAATTCCAGGCCTTTGGACTGAACTGTTTATCACAAAGTTTTAAGCCTCTAATGAACTCAGGTACCTTATCATCTGCATCTCAATGAATTGTCTGAGGTGTGCACATTGACGTAACACAGGAGTTGCCTTCTGCCAGCATTTTGGGGATACGCAGCAGTGGAGGGGACACAGGGCCGCACAGTGTCATCATCTCTTGACTTTTCCCGTTATAAATGTATAAGCCTAGACTAGAAACAGAGTAGAGCTTTCTGAAGAATTTTGTGACACAGAGTTCCTGTTTGAGAACAATAATATACTGAGATTGGTTTTGGTTTCCTTGCAGGATCACATTGTCTTGAAAGAAGACGAAACACCAAAGAAGTTAGAAGGTCAGCAAGAGATACTCCTTTCTCTGTTCTCTTTGAGAAGATAAGCTCTGAGAAATAGTTACTTATGCTCCCTCTTAAAAACATAAGACCAATGCTGGGTGTTTAGGATAATGTAACTGAGAAGTTTTCCTTCCAAGAGAAACTTAATCATTTGACTGCAGGGAAATGGTTCTCTCCTCCTTCTGAGGAGAACACCACAGGAATAAATCTGGATACTCTGGGAGTGTGCATATACTTTGCTTGATACCATGTGTGTATATATAGATACATACAGAATCTGTGTATGTATCTAAAGGCATGCTGTGAGACTGCCTCTTCCTCTCTTGCCATCTCCTTCAAGCGTGTAACCTTGGCCTTCCGCAGCTGTAAATAACAAATAGCTGACTGACAAAATGAGTTACTGCTGAGCTAGTTGTTGTCAAAGGACGACAGGAACACTGCTTCTAAGCTCAGTGTGAAAGGATTCAAGGGTATGTTGTATCTCTTAATCACTTCAAAATGCCAAAATAGTTCCAAAGGTGTATGACTTAGCTACGCATCCTTGTTAGAAAGATTGTTGAAGGAAGAGAGGAATTAAAGCAAAAAGTTAAATTCTTCCTCAGTGTCTAAAATGAGCAGGTAGAGAGAAACCTTAGTGTGCTATGGATGGGAGACATGGGAAATAATGCAGCCTGCAGAAGAAGAGGCACTTTCTGCAGTACAGAATAGCATGTTGATCTAATCCTTGTTTTCTCTTTATTCAGCTACAGAAAATATCAAACCACAGCTGGAAGATGGAGGCGAGAAAAAAGATCTGGGCAAAGAGGAGCGATGCAAGGAGCCAGAACCCAAGATAGACAATCACGAGCCCCGACTGGGACCAAGGCCACGCTCACACAACAAAGTTCTCAATCCGCCGGGGGGGAAATCCAGTATTGCATTCTATTAGGGCCATCCCTTCACTTTCACTAACGGAGTCTGCACAGAAACTCTTGTCTGTGGTCAGGAGGTCAGTTTATAGACTATTGTTTGTGGATAGATTCTTAGGCAGATGGATGAAGGGTACGCTAAAGTGTGTAGGAATGATATCCTGGTGATTTGGGGAGGGAGGGCTGGGCAGGGAAAGGGTGCCCCATGGAGGGTGTGAGTATGGGACTGGCAGAGGGGACACTAGTGTAACTCTGTGAGCGATCAGTGCTGCTTTGCGGTGAGTTCATCAGACTGTTAGGTTCTTAGCTAGCTCATGGCTCAGGACACTCTTGTGGAGTTGGGCTTATCCCTGCAGTCAAACCCGTACAACATTGGGAGTGGGTGGGGACCTGGAGGTCACCCCTGAAAGGCTGTGAAGCACCACAGGAGGGCTTCGCTCTCCTTAGGATGCAGCCTCACAGCGTGTGTTGACTTGCAGTCGCTTCAATATAAATATGTTCCAGTGGAACATACGGTGCTGCCATGGGTTTGTCTAGTCTTTGGTTCTCTTTGTCTCCTTTCTTTGCAGCACATGATTGCTGATACAAAGACAAAACGTCCTGGAAGTTTCTTTTAATGCTCATAAACCATTATGTGTTAATAGATGTTGTGTCTTCCCCTTCCCAGAGTATTCAGGCCTTTCGGATTCCTTCAGTAATCTGCTGATTACTACGACTAGCTCTAGGCAAGTGGTAGTATCTGTCCAACATACTGTTTCATTTAGGTGCTTCTAGAAGATTTTTATTTAAAGTACCCTGGCTGGGTGCTTGCACCTTCTCTGGTAAAGATGTGGGTGCAAACAATGGCTTTATGGTGCTCTGAACAGCAGCATACCATTACTGTGGAAAATATACTGAGATTTTTGCCAGCTTTGACCCAACCCATATAGAAATGCCTTAGCTTCTGCAAAGGTTTTTTACTTTGTACCCTGCAGAAACCAGGACTGTTCTTTACCACAGTGCATTTCTTGATGTTCATCTGTGCTGACTCTGTTAGTGAATTCTCTTGTCTTTGGTCACTCTTATGTTTGCCTTTGACTGCCTCAGATTTTTGTTGGTAAGGTTGGGAGAACGATGTGGATTCTTCCCAAAACCACAGCTGTAGTTCTTTTGAGACGTGCTGTAGACTATCCTAGTTGGAGAAGCTAAGACTTTAGCAATACAAATCTCGTGGTTGAGCTGGTTGTCTTAAATCATATTTGGAAGATGTGCGTATTTTGCACAATCATTTGTTGAGGAGGGTAGTGCCCATCATTTGTTCTCTGAATGGACTTTCTGACCATATCCAGAGCTTTGATATATGAATGTTAACACGAGGTGCTTACTGTTCAATGTATTTAATAGTGACTTTTTAAATTTGACATATCCAAATTGGAGTTGTTCAGGTACACCAAAGAACAAGTGGCCTTATCTGCGTTGTTATCAGCCCGCTACTGTTCTAGCCCAGGTTCCCTGCTGTTCAGGGGAGACTGTCTCTGGGCTGGGTGCTAAAACACTCTGTGACTGTAGTGCTCTGTGTGGTTCAGTTGTCAGAAGTGGTGGATGACTGCATGAAGACTTAGTTGCCTTTTCAGATGGTGCAAGTGAAATACATAGGGCAGCGCTAAGGGTAGAAATAGCTGTGGGAAGTAGGGATTTCAATGCCTTTGTACCTTTCAGATAGCTTTGGAGCTCCCTGTTACTGTCCCCCTACCCCACCCCAGGAAAGCAAGACAGTGATTCTGACTGAAGATCTGTCAGGGATTTATGTTTCTTCCAAACATGTATTTCCCAGCAGTTGTTTCTGAGTCCGTGCTGTCTGGCCTCTGCCTCAGCCTCAGTTCCCTGTTGTGGTACTTTAGAGGGTTCTAAGAGGCTGCCATGAGGAGGAACCCAACCAGAGGCAGCTTTCTGCCTTGAGGAGGCTGTTGTACCTGTCACTGTCTGTAACACTGAGCTCAGGCTGGCATCTCTTACTACCTGATGTGCATTGGCTGTAGTGCCTGTCTTCTCAACAGCAACTTCCAGCTAGGCCTTAAATTAGTTAAACTGTATTCATTTTCGTGCATTTCTTTCTTTGGAATCTAAACCACATTTTCATTGAGTAAGATTGTTAAGAACATTTTTCCAGGACAGAAGGAGATTGGAAATCAAATGATAAATCATTCAATTGTCAATAAACCTCTGTATTTTGTTACTTCACTGTGTCTGCTTTTTATAAATGAACCTGTAATCTAGTCCAATGGAGATACACCAGTGAATTTTGTTACCTGCAGGCAGAAAAATTGCACCCATCTTTTCAGGTTTTCTGTAGTGGGCAGTTTGCTCTGGAGATGTAGCATCCTGCTCAAGGTTGCTCCTGAGACAAGTAGCTCTTGTCCCTGGGGAGTGTGGAGGGACGGTACCAGTTGTGGTGTGGAGGTAACTGCAGCTGCAGAAGTCCCTGTTCTGGGGGGGCTGGACTGGGTCCTCTCAGTCAGGGTGTTCTGAACCTGCTGCATTCATCCCTCAATTTACAGTCCATGATGCCTGACAAGTGTGCACATTTCTGCAGTGACCTCTCTGCTCTGCACTGGGAGTTTTGCCGTTTGTGGTTCTGAACTCTTCTCTCAGGTATGCACAGTGCTTTGGGTGGGATCAGCTTAGTGTGGGAATTTGGGAATAGCCATGATAGATAACACAAGCAACAAAGGATCGTCCTTCCTTTGAACTGCTGTCAAGTAGGAGATTACAGTATAGTTTCAGCTTGCAACTCTGTATGTTGCCCTTAAATTGAAGGTTTGTAGCTTAAACACTGAGGATAGACAGGATTATACTGGCTACTGTTTCAGTCTTTGAAGGAAAATGATCTCTCTTACAACAAGCTCAGCTTTGGAAGTGGTTAAAGGATGATCTACATGCTTTCGTAAGACCTGTGTACAATTCTAGATGTAGCTGCTGCTTAGTTCCAAACTGTGTCACCCTGCCCATCTAGTACCAGGCAGCTGTAACAGATGCTCTGATGAGCAGCCCAGTTATGACGCATCTTCCCTCCTGATCCCCTGAGAACCTTGTTAACCCAGGCCAATCCATGCTTTCCCCTGTGGAGGCTGCTGGCTTCCATGCTGTCTTCTACCTTTTAAGCAAGCACTGTGATATTAACACTTCACAGCTGGTGAACAGCCCACTTCACAGTCTTAATGAGGAAGATTAATGTCCTCTCTGTTGGTGTTTTAAGTGACATTACTGTGGAGTTTTGAAGGATTTGCAGAGGTTAATCAGACTTGGAATATCTAAAGTACATTCTTGGAGCTTGTCTAGTGAGAGAACATCTGTAAAGCAGAGCTGTGCTGAGACCATTATTTAAGCATTGCATGAGTAATTGTTGTGGTATGTTCCCCGAAACATTCTCACCGCTGCTTATGTATCAGGTGATCCCAGGGATGCCCAGCTGTTTTGGCTGCCTGTGTGACCATGTGGTGGAGAACAGTTTGACACTTGCCTGTGGAAGTGGAGTGTGCTCAGCTGACGTCTATCTTCATAGCCTCGTAGCCAGCTGGGCACCAAGCCCTCTGGTGTGTCTCCTGCTGAATTTCAGCTTGAAGCTGTTGTTGAATGAAGGCTGTTGAAGATGGAGTTTTCCACTGTTTATTCTTCTTGAGGAACAAAGTAGGGTCACAACCAGGATGCTGTGCTGTTCTAGGCTAGAGAAGGCAGAAGAATGCTGACCTCTGTAAGCACAGGTTGTCTGCTGGTAACAGAGGGTAGGGCTGTAGAGAGACTTTGGCACATAACAAGCCATTTGTGTCATTGCTTGTGCTCAGCAGTGCAAGAACTAGACTGAGCAATGATTATTGCTACCCAAGAACTGCACAGAACCCCCCAAGCAGCCAGCAGACTCAGCTGCGTGTCCAGGCTGACAGCCCTGTGGCTGCCTGCTCCTCCCTCAAAACAGTGAGCAGAAAGAGCAATTTTTAATTATTTTTAATTCCTGTGCTAAATTCACAGCCCTGATTATTTTTATTGTTTTGTCTTGTTTCTGGAGATGGAGACTATCCTCTTTGGAATCTGGCTTTCCCTTTGTTTCAAGCTGCAACTTCTTATACTGTTAACAGGACCTCCTCCTCCTCTAGTATGTCAAAATGCTAGTCTTTACCAGCAAGGACACAGTCATTTGCTTTGCCCATCAGCCTCTGCCTCCAGCTGGCTTCTACTTCTGGTCTCTTATCCACTGGTTTTCCTCCTCCCTCCTACCTTTAAACAGTAGTGATGCTGCCTTTGGCTTCTCGATGATCCCTCCCATGCTGCTGTTGGGTGTACACTACTTGGCACTTCAGCCAAAACAAACAGCTCTGTATCAGCGTACCAGAAGCAGAGAGGTCTATGGGAAGTAACAGCGGCTTTGTCTTGTGCCAACTTCTTCATAAAGCTGATGGCTCTTCCTCCACTGCTGCCTCCCACAGAGTGGGGTAAATGCATGCGCCCTCGTGTGAAGGTGTTTAACATTCTGGCTCCTGGGAGCGTGCTGAGCAAAAAAAGTCCACCTTGATGTGGAATGCTTGAACTAAAGTTCGCTTTAAAGTTTCACAGTTTATATTGTGGGAGTTGCAATCCACTGTGTCTTAAAGGAGGGTTCTGCCAAAGAGTATTGCTGAATAGAGCTTACCTTCTCTGGAGCTGCCCAGGGTTGGGGAAAGGGTGAGGACTGGGGAGTTGGTTACCTCTGCACCATCAGAGCGACGCTACAACTATTAAACAAAACCAGCTGGTTGTTTATTTCCATTTCTTGCAGCACGCTGACCTCTGTGAATGCCACCCTTTCATTTTCATGATGAACTCAAACAAAGTAGAAAGCCACACAATTACTTTGTATAAAGTTTCTCAGAAGTGAGTTTGGCATCTCAGCAGCCGGTGTCGAGCCAGAATCGGGAAGCCAGGCAAAGTGAAGGTGGCGATCCTGTCATCAGCAGAGTAATTAATGAAAGCAAGCAGTTAAACAGGAGTAACAGGAAGCTGCTGATGAACTCTAATGGCAATGAGCAGGTACTGCTGCAGGAGTACCTCTGCCTCTTTGCTGTTAAGTTGGCTTCAAGCTTTATTAATCTGAACTGAAAGGCCAGAGCAGTCTTTTAAGCACAACTCTTTGCTTGTAAGAGGCTCTAACACAATCCTCCCAACACAGAGATGGTCTTTGTGCAGTAGACTCGAAGGTCACTAGAATCTTTGACATCTTCAGATCATACGAAAGGGTTTTTAAAAGCATGTGCAGGGATCTTTGTACAATGGGATCCACAACAACTGCTGTAGCTAACAAGTTCTCCCCACTGAGACTTCCAGTGCTACGTAATTGGGAACCTTGTTAATCAGTGGCAGATTTAAGGTAAGTATGTCACAACTCTTTGTCCGAACAGAAAAGTAAAGTTTTTCTTTTAGTAATTTGGCAATAGATTATGGGATGGGAAACAGGAACGGCTAGCTTTTGAGCTTCTTCCATGGTGAATCAAGTACAGGACTTGGTTGGTATCCCAGTGCTTGTCACAGGAACAGCCCCATTTTGCTTAGCTGGAGCATCAGACGGTTATGTGTGTGGCTTTTCACAGTCACATTTGTAAATTCACCATGGATTTTTCCACTATAACTTGAGCACTGAAGAGCAGCACAGGGAGCAGCGGCTGAGGGATGTAAAGGTGCAGTCCAGCTGAGCGGGAACACTTGTGAGGCCTTGCAGGGAGTACAGAGTCCAGCCAGACTCCCTACTACGGGCTCTCTGGGGAGAGCTGTGCCACGCAGATGGAGGGCAGTGATGGTCCACAAAGGTGGCAAATGGACTGGAGCACCTCTCCTAGGAGAGGAGGCTGAGAGCTGGGGCTGGTCAGCCTTGAGAAGGGATGGCTCAGGGAGATCTTACCAGTGTGTTCAAGGACCTGCTAGGAAGGAGGGAGGACGAGGACCAGAGTCAAAAGGCACAAATTAAACCACATGAAATTCCATCTGAACACAAGAAGCACTTTTTTTACTAAGGGTGTGTGTGTGTGTGTATGTGGGGTCAAACACTGGCACAAGGCTGCCCAGAGAGATCCAGATACAGCCCTGGACAACCTGCTCTGGCTGACGCTGCCTGAGGGACTGCTGGACTCGGTGGTCTTGGGAGGTCACTGCCAAACTAAAGGATTTCCTGATTTTGCAGTTCTGTGACTTCCTACCCCACCCCCAAATTTCTGCTGCACCAGATTCCAAGAGCCTTTAATTGGCTGTGGTCTGCAATGAATTCACAGTGTAACTTAAAATGTACGAGACATTGGTCTCTGAACACAGTCTCCTCAGTAAATCAGTTTAAGAAACCTTTGCTTTGATGGGTGGGTTTGTCTTCTGTGACATCTACTTAAAATGTGACTGTACTGGATGCTGTCAGTGCCTAAATTGCTTTCAAGCTATTAGTGTATACATTAAATGCAGCTTGAGCAGAGCTGCTCTTTCTCTTAAGGATGTGTACTAATTTACCTAGGTCATTCACTTCAGCATTCCTTGGACCTGGCTACTTTAAAGTTGACTTCATTCTCTAAGCAGCCTTTGTGCTTTTGTAAACACTGTGTGAGTGTTTGTGAGCATTTTGCATAGCAAAAGGGCAGTTGCCTGAGTAAAGCCTCTAGCATTCATGAGTAAGAGCACCCTGCTTTAAAGGACAGAACTTCAGATCAAACCCTTTTATGCTTTGAAAGGCAAATGAATAGGCAAGGCTTAGAGAAGCATTTCTAGTAGCGTAATAAGCAAATAACCTAGGCTTGTGTGCAAAAGGTAATCAATTTGATTAAGTCAGGCTCTTGCCTAAAGAATAACGATGGTGGCACTCACACGGATATGTAATTTGTGAAAGATGCACACTAATCTGGAGCAGTAAGTGAAACAGGAGGCCTGCTGAGGTATGGGATCCACGTGCTGATGTATGGGGTTATTCTGAGGAAGAAACAGTGGTGCACAGGGCAGGCACACCTTATGCAGGCAGCTTTGATGCAGGATGAAACGTGACTACCTAACAGTTTATGCATAAGCTTCAGCTAAGTTAGTGTCACTTACTGTCCTGTGATTCATAAAGTGCCTGAGGCAGGTTTCTGTGTGTTGGAGAGCACCTCAGAACCATCAAGGAGACACATCTTGTTGTGTGCAAGGCATAAAGTGGAAACATTCCCTTCCTGTAGGCAATTCCCTTTGAAGATGCTTAAAATACAAGGTAAAAAATCCACTTTCAAACGGAGGTGATCAGTGCTATGTCTGTCAACCATCACTGTTCTCACACTGCAAAGGTTCAGCTGACAGAGCCTTCATTTCCTGCTTCATCCTCCAGGAGCGGTGCTGCATCTGCAGGGGCTCTCTCCTCCTGCTCCACAGGGGCACCCTTTCTTGTTTGGTTCAGCGTCCCACCCTGGAGATGCACAGCAGCGGTTAGCAACAAGCAGCAGACTGTTCTTCCTGTGCACACATACTGGTGCTACAGGTATGTCCTGGTCCTTCTCTTGCCTGCTTGCTAAAAAACACAGCCACTAATAGCTTGCTAGGAGGCAAGACTACTGTGTGCTGCAGCAATGCTGTAGCAGACAGGTCTCTTATGCAGTCCCATTTTTATGTTGGGGGATTTGCTTATGTACACAACCAACAGCTATTACATCCATAAAACACTGTGGAGAGGGGAGGGGGTTGGTCTCTTCTCCCAAGTCACAGGTGATGAGACAAGAGGAAATGGCCTCAAGTTGCACCAGGGGAGGTTCAGATTGTAAACATTTTTCCTGATACCCACTGAAAGAGTTATTAAGCCTTGAAATGGGCTGCCCAGGGAAGGGGTTCAGGCACAATCCCTGAAGGGATTTAAAAGACTGAATTGACATAGTGCTCAGTGACATGGTTTAGTGATGGGCTGTTGTTTTTTTATCAGAGTGAGGTTGATGGCTGGACTAGATGATCTCAAAGGTCCCTTCCAACCCAGACAATCCTATGATTCTATGATAAGCAGTTAAGCGATGTGAGGCTGTGATAAAAGGTGAAGAACACTTACCTGTTTCATGTCCACAACATTGAGGCTAATGGAAGCAGCGATGCATGCAATAGTGTTTGCCAACATAAAGATCATCATCTGTTGCCAGCGCCACAGGGGGATCTTTAATTCACTAGGAAAGGCCAGAACAGGATAGAATAACTAGTCACACAAAAATACTCAAGGCACCTCCATAGTTCCTTGCAGCACCAGGCAAGGTGTTCACACCACTCCACTAAAGCACCGCTGATGCCTCTGCTTGAAAAAAAAAAATAAAATAAACACATTCTTACCTGGACTTTGTTCCTAGAATGTGGCCAACAATCAGATTCGAAAGGCCAACTCCAATCATCTGTACAGAAGTTGCAAGCCCCATAGCTGTCCCTAAACTTGCTTGGGGGACCACAAGAGGTATGGATGGCCACATGCTAGCCTGGTAGGAGTAATGAGAAGAGGAATTAATTCAAAGCCTTGTTTAAAGGTATTAGATGGTCATTATTCCCACTAAATAAACATTTATTAAAAATGTTTATTAAAAAAAAAAAAATCTGTTATTTATCCCTACTGGCTTGTTTTAGACTGTTCCCCATCCTTCTCAAGCAGTTTGAGCCAGCACAGACAACACATGTTCTTTGAGACTGGAATAAACCAGATACACTTTTCCTAAAGGACAGTGAAACCTGATGATTTAGCTCCTAAGACTCAAAGGAGAATCAGGTGTTGCATTCAAGGTGAAAAAGCACTAAGAAAAACATAAACAGATGAACATGTCACACTGTATCAAACAGTCCCTTACTCTACTTTGCGTTTTGCTCCATATTGACTCTTTGGGGTTACTTGTTAGTAACCAAAGTCTTCAGGACCAGGGAGCCAGTGACTTCAAACTGGCTGCTAAACCTGCTCACTAGGACAGGCAGGCAGACAGCAGTAGCCACCATCAGGGACGCAGGAGGAGCACAGCCACAAACCACTCAGCTACAGCAGTGGGGTTGTGAACTTACAGCAGCAAAGGAGTAAGTAATCCCCAACCAGATGGTAGAGACTAAAGGAGGAACGTAGGTAAACGCCAGGAGAGCGAAGACTGGCAGAGTCAATGCAGCACAACCAACAGCAAAGACGCCTCTCAGCCCAACGTAGTCCTGGTAAAGAAAACAAAAAGAAGGAATTCCCGCTTCCCACAGATCATAGTGGCATCAGTGGCTGCCCAAAGAGGGCTGACACAAGTGGCAGTAACAGGTCATTTCCTTGCTGATATCGTAGCAGACCAGCTCTTCCTAGTTCCTCTTGCATACACCTGAGCCCACTGAAACACTTGTCAGCATCAGCATCAGTATTTATGTGAAATGGCAGGCTTTAATACAGAGGGAGACAAACCACATCATTATGCCCTGACAAATATGGAATAAGGACAGGAAGAGTTTGACACAACAGGGACTGATTACACAGAGGTTGTCCTTTCCCATCTATATGCAAAACTTATCCCAATGCTTTCTGTTCCAGTCTTAGACTTCTCAAAAAATACAGCCATTTGCCATGACTTGGTGCTATCATAGCACAATTAAGGGACAGAGGGAAAACCAGGTTAACATTATTTCTTGTCATTTAAATTCAGACTAAAGTGTGTCTTGCGGTTTGCAAGGAATTAAAGGACTGCTTGTTCAGCAACAACAGGCTAAATTCTGGTTGAGAGAGTTGTAACAAAGACATTTCAAAAAACGAGGAAAAGGTTATCAGGAAGCATGTCTGGTTTTGGGTACTCACAATTAATATGCCAACTGCTGCAGAGAGAAGGAGGGAGCTGTCGTACACTGCCCCAGCGATATAAGCAGCTGCCTGCTGACTGTAATCAGAATATTTATCCTGGATAAACTTGCTACAAATAAAATGGGGGGAAAGAAGAATGACATAATTAGGATACTTGAGCTGGTTATTTTGACAGAAAGTAACTCTGAGCAAAAACACATGTACAGGAAGTGTTTTAATGAAAGGACTTGTAAACAAGTTTGATCCCATCTGTTTTGTAGTGCCAAGCCTTTGCTTTTTTAATTTTCTTTTCAGTTGGTACCCACTCTAGAGAAGCTGGTAGCTTAAATATCTGCTTTCTTAAATGATCACTTCTGCAAGTTCCAAGTAAAACTGCAGGTTAAAGTTGGGCATATGTCCCCTGACATCAGCACAGCTCACAAGCAACAATTTGCCGTCACCTGTCCAAAAGATACAGCTGGATTTTTTTTACATTCTTTTTGAAGAGGCATAAAGTGTTAGAAAAAGATTTTAAAATAATCCAGCAGGAAAGATCAGCATTTAAATGAAATGCCTACATTTTCAAAGTAGTTGGAATTCCTCCTTGGCATTTTTAAAGAGACTTATGGTTAAAGCGGAAACGCAGGTTTTGTTTTCATTGTCAGAGGTCAGCCTTTCACTTCTGTTAGGGACATGTAAAAATGGCATTGAAACTTACCCACATTATTTACAGAATGTACAGTCATACAGCCATAAGAGCTTAGAAAGACTAGTTTATTTAGAGATCATGTAGCTACTTAAACCTGGTTTGGCTCTTCGCATGGCTACTTACCGTGCCTTTATATAAGACTCAACATATGCCTCAATAATGAGCCTCTATAGTCTGTGCTGTCAGCAAAGTATGGAACAGGACACTGCTCCTTGGAAATTTTCTGCAGTAGAATTCCCCAAAGAGCAGTGACAGTTTTAAGCAAATGAAGGCATAAAAAAGAAAGTCTGCAAGCCTTGTACTGGGATGCCAGGGCTTCCTCACTTACAAACCCAGCCTGACACAAGCTCAGCTTTTATCCAAACACAGCAGACAACACGCAGGAACTGCAGGACAGAACTGCCCTAGGCCTGTGAAGCCAACACCCCACCCCACTCAAGAGACATTTTAAAAATAAAGTATTTCTTCCCCTTCTCTCAAATCCTTCTGATCCTTCTTTAGCAGTGTTCCAAGCTTTAAATACTGGATGAATCATTTCCCTTTGAGTTATTTTTGCTTTCCTTCAGAAGCCTCCCTGGTCTTTGAAAGGAAAGAAAGGTCAAGGAACCCTCCTATCCTTATCTAGGTATTAAAAGTATGTTTCTCTAGTGTTTCATGCGTGGAAGGAACATGCACATTGCCCCCCTACTTCCCAGTCAGCCAAAAATCAAGGGCCTGCAAGGCTCTGGTTGGCTTGTATTGGTCAGTGGGATAACAGCCAAAGAGCGGTACCTGGCATCTGCCACAAAGGGGAAGACTCCGTTGTAGAAGAACGTGATGGTGAGAACCAGGAGCCAGTAGCGAAGGGGCAGTTGCCGGATGTCCTGAATCCGCTGCAAAAATAAGATGTGCCTTCACTCTCCCAGAAATAAGTCTTACCACTAATGTCACTTTCTGCAAACAACTGATGGTCACAAAAACCCAAGAAGTAACAGCAGGTAAAAGGGAATTGAAAAGCAGCTCATGTACCTCCAAGCAAAATTTGGTATGTGCTGACTCTAAAGCGTTCCTTCTTTAACACTACTCAGTAAAGAAAACAAAAAAGTTTTCTTATTTCTAAGCAGGCTCTATTAAGAGCTTACTGCAAAACCTTAAGTGAAACAGTGAAAAGATAACAGGAGTATAAACAGGAGTCCTAACACAGAGCTAGAGAAAACACTAAGAATACTGTCAGGAGAAGGAAACAGTCTAATAGATATAAGTGCCATAAAAATTGCAACCTATCACCTGTAACACTTGTTCCTAGACAGAAGAATGCAAGGAGGAATGGAAGACAGGGGCTGGGAAAAGACAGTTGAGTACTGACCAGATTAACTATTTTCTATCACAGATCCTGTGAGCCAGAAAGCAGTTTCGGCAAGAGGTTGCTACCCAGTTTTGTACACAAAATCCTCATCTGGGCCATATACAGTCAAGAAGTAACTGGCTCAGAAAAGTAATGCCATTCAGAGTGCTAACTGCACTCTCTGGAAGGCTCGAAACAGAAAATTTACACTTGTCTGGTGGCTTGCAGATGCAATATTCTCAGATGTAGCTGAAGAATAGTATTCTGCAAGATTTAACCAAGTGGTGCTAATGCCCTCTTCTGGCCAGGACAAGCTCTTACTGCTGCAGGCTTCCCTGCACTGCAAAAGCAGTGCTCATGCTCCCCAGGCTTCCAAAGATGGAGATGGAAAAGCTGTCTGTACATCACATACCACTTTTTTTGACTCTTGCTGGATAACCCCATCCAAGCCCAGCTGCTTCATGCCCACTTTATCTAATACACTGACTGTGAGGGCTGAAACAAAACCAAGCACGCAGAGCAGGGTACCTGGAAAAGACACAAGAGGGGTTAGACATTGCCCAGTGTGGAGAACAGTTGAACGACAAAACCAGCTGCATGTAATACACAGTTCTCTAGGACTTCTGCTCCTGGTTTCTCTTAACAGCCTTCCCTACTGCAGCCATATAGTAGGAGAACCTACCTCTGACCTCCCTGTCAGAGTCCTTGAGCATTTTGTTCCCTAAGCTTCCGATGCACTGCAGCCCGTGGTCAGTAAATCTAAAACCCCAGCTGTCTGTGAAGATAGCCACTTTGTTGGACTATGGCCAGAACGCTTTCTGAACTGCAGCAGCTCTATGCATAACAAACCCAAGGTTAAAACAAGCCAGACACTAACAAACTTCCACAATCCCCTCAGCAGGAGAGGTATCACAGATGGGCTGGTATTGGAAACCAAGTCTTAGCTCTTCGCTTATGTGATGCCCTCAGTAAATTTGCAGATGACACCAAACTAGGCGGGAGTGTTGATCTGCTTGAGGGTAGGGAGGCTCTGCAGAGGGACCTGGACAGGCTGTATCAATGGGCCAAGGCCAATTGTATGAGGTTCAATAAGGCCAAGTGCCAGATCCTGCATTTCAGTCACAACCCCATGCAGTGCNACCAGAGGAAATGGTCTGAAGTTGGGGCAGGGGAGGTTCAGATTAGATATTAGGAAGAATGACTTCACTGAGAGGGTGGTCAGGCACTGGAACAGCCTGCCCAGGGAGGTGCTGCAGTCACCATCCCTGGAGGTATTTCAGAAACATGTAGATGTGGCACTTCAGGGCATGCTCTGGTGGCCAAGATTGTAGGGTTGGGTGATTTGTTTTGTGGGGTTCTGTTTTTTTGTGGTAGTTTTTTTGTTTTGTTTTGTCTGGTTTTTTGTTGGTGTGTGTATGGTTGGACTCGATCTCTGAGGTCCCTTCCAACCATGAAAATTTTGTCCTTTTGTAACCTACTGCAGTCACACAGCAATCTGACCTGACAGCACACTTGGCCTCAGAGAAGTGAGTCAGGTTATGCCGGGTATGCCAGAAGCAAGTTTGGCAATAGGCATCTGCTGCAGACATCTCTCTCAGAAAGAGATCTGTATCTGGCTTTTGTTTTCCAAAGAGCCAAAACAATCTCTGTGACGCATACACACTTTGTCTGATGTGTTTATCTCTCCATGGGCTACTGCAGTCACTGTGCTGTGCTTGCAAATGCTGCCTGAGAATGAAACTAAGAGCGTCACCTGGGGTGCAACACACCATCACCATGCCTTGTCAGTTTCTCCTCTGAGAGCTGGAATCACAGGAGAGCCACAGCTTTCAATTTCTGCAAGAGATTTCTCACATACGCATTCTCTTCTCCAGGGTTACAGACCATACTGTTTTGTTGTATGGGAAATAACTCTTTCCCAGACACTGAGTCTTTCCTATAGTTACTGGTGCCCTGAAGCAGGCCTCCTTACTGTCACCATTCCAGCACACCAGAGTAACTGAAGGCCACTGCTTAACTGTACTGTGAAACACATCACCCCTTCCACTGGAGACACTGCACCAAAGAGAGGACAGAAACTCTCATCTTCTAAAGGTAGGAGCCCTAGAACAGATTCACTAAGAAACATGCAATTCAAATTCTGCTTCCCCCAGTAATTTAAACCTATGGTTTGGTCAGGCAGCATGCACAGCACCTTAACCTGAGACCAATTCAGGACCTGCACGTTCTGTTAGCTGAAATACAGAACACACGTTAGATTCCTCCCTTGTTTCACTCTGAAGCTGACTTCCATGGGAGTCAATCTACACTAAGTACTGACTACTTGGGATTGCAAATGTTAAAATATCTCCAGAAAACTGCAGACAGAACTGTAAAGCTGACACTGTGGCTTTAGAGACAGTTTTCTTTCAATGAAGAAAATGCCACTCCATTGCATACAGAAAGCAACAGGAAAAACTGGAAAATAATGTGCCTCCTCCTGCTAACTTCACTGTCTCTTTTAGGAACTTTTCATAATGGGACAAAACAAGCTAGCCTCAGGTCTAGAAAACAGAAGGCCAAAGCACCAAAGAAACTTACCGCCCCAGAGTGTCCACTGCATTCCAAATTTTGCCTCAAACTGCTGAGTGAAGAAGAAGTTGAGGACACTCCCAAGTCGGGAGAAAGACAGAGTCAGTCCAAATGCCAGTGCCAGTTCCTTCCCCTTGAACCAGAAGGCTGTGATACGATTCTGCACAACTTGGAGAAGACAAAAATTCTTGAACAGGCAGACTTGGCCAAGAACATTGCATGGAAGCAACAAACACAGCCTCTCAAGCTATAGTGCTTGAGACCTCTACACATCCAAAGTGGAGGTAGTACATGTCAACTTCGCAATCCATTTTAATATGTACTACATCACGCTGGGACATGGGGGTAAACTCAGCCTTCAAATAAAGCAAGCAAAAATAATCACAAAAGCACAGCAATCACATGTCAGTCCCCACCCTTAGGAGGACAAACTTGTTAGAAGTGAAGACTTTTAAACATTTTGGCACAAGTTAAATCCATGTGACTCTTCAAGGAGCAGCATTCTTTCTAGAAATGTAGGTTGCTGGTGCAGAGCAGGTGAAGCTGAGTGGCAGGACAAAGGTCTAGGAAGCAAAATAAAAATGTATCATGACCCTCTGGTGAGGCAAAATTAAGAATGTGAATTCCTTACTAGTAAGTGACCCATTCCCAGAGCCAAAGAGCAGCCTTCCCGTTAGCATCAGGGGTAGGAGGTATGGCGATCCCTTGAAATGTGACCCTAGAGCAAAGATTGATGATCCCAACACCGTCAGAAGAGAGAAAACAAAGACACCAACTAGGGAGAAACAGACAAAAAAAAAATATACATAAACCTCAACAAACATGTCGAGATTAGGACAAAAGCACTCTTTGTCAAAAAGAAAAATCATGTCAGTAAACCTGTGAGCTTCCATCAGTTTGCCCTCATTATTTTCATTTTGTAAAGACTGGTCTCTTCATTAAATGAACTCTGAATCCTCAAAATAATGATGACATTATCATTGGCATGAGGCCAAATATGTCAGAAAGAGGACTTAGATATAGAGTCCCTGTTCCTGTCCTGAGCTCCACTACAGACTATGGCCTAGAGCAAGCCATCTCCTTCTCTGTGCCTGTCTCCTCATTTGTAAGATGTCTACCTCTGTGATACAGAGACAGGGAATAATTGCATTCGCTGGGACTGCTGGGCCTTAGATTATGGCACATGCCAGAACAAATGTCAGCACAGAGAGCAGAACGCTACTTTATCAGTTTGTCCCATCAAAAACAGATAACGCTGTTCCCCGTTACATGCATGTCAGAGGAAAGCACGGTTACTGCACTGCTCTGTAAACTCATATAAGTCAGTGGTCAAATGATGAAAATGTCTCACTTGTCTTCACGGAGCTGCTTAAGTAACTGTCACGCACCCTGCACACAGAGCTGTCCCTCCTCTCCTGGCCCTCTGTGACCCTACTGAAGTCGAACCTTTGACCAATCCTTTGCACCAGAAGAACAGCATGAAATCCTGCTTCAGTACAAGAGTAAATTGACTGATCCTCAGAACTTACAGCGATTTCCTAGTTTATCAATCAGGAATCCAGCCAGAATAACCACTACGGCATTTCTAGGAGAAAACAAGAACAGAAACATTTGTGTCTTGCTGACAGGAAGCAATTTGCAAACTATCGTGCCCCCTGAAGCAAGAAAAGTGACTTACGTCCAAGCATAGATCGCGTACAGCAAATTGTACTGTGCAGGAGCCATTCCCAAGCCTTCAACACATTCCGTTGTGCTGTTATGCCCGGTGCTGTTCTGACGGGTTCCACTGGGGCAGGTCAAGTTCTGCATAACAAATCACAGAGTCTGTATTAGGCAGCAGACTCAGATGAAGACCCACGTATTCCTTTAAAAATGGAGTTCTTGCCTATTAGATTTCTATTTCTCCTACTTAGTTCTCACTTCCACAACTGGGAATTAGAGGACCTGTGTCTTCTCCCAGGAAGCTGGCCCTTGCCAAATGAGAAATGACTGGCAATCAGCATGTCATGTCTTCCCTTTCCCCTTCTGTGGCAGTAGCTCAGCACTTTTATATGCATTTCAGTCCAACAGAAAAGGAGACCACACCATAAGGTTTATTTGATCCCTTAGCTTCTTGGCTATAGTTTAGCTTGATCTGACTTCATTCCATTCTATAAAGTCTTAAGCAGGGTATAAATATGAAACTTAACAGTAGTCCATAGCATAGTAATTCACAGCTGTAAGGCATTTGCTGAACAGTAGGAAACTGGTGGTCCTACCATGACTTAATGTCAGGTTTACTACTAAAAAGCAACTTTTCTTCAACACCATACAATTGGGAAAAAAACCCCAGATCTTCCAACTACTAAAAATCTACCTATCTCTTAACGCACACTAGGTCTTCTACATTAGTAGGCCCCAGCTTATCATCTTGAATAAGCACGAGGAAAGTGTGATTGTAGCTACACGATTTTCATATAGCCATCATGTTTACAAACCCCTCACATCTCCTGTAGTAGAAATGTCTGAGCCTGTGGGGAAACAGTTGTCTCGAAGAAAGTGTTTTCACTGCAAGCACTGGTCTTAGATGCTCCAACTACCAGTGTACCACTTGTGTAAGGCAGGTAGAGGCTGAATTCCCCAGAGTGAAAATATTATGAGAGTGTCAACATATAAAACCAATGCTTGCACAGTACCTAACACAGAAAAATACTGCTTGGTTTCAGTAGGGAGCAAAATACAACACAGTCTTTCCTATACTCTACACATAAATAACTGAGGCACTGAGTCTTCTCCCATAGACCTACAAAAGTTGTGGAGGATCAAGGAATAAATACTGATTTATTTTTTTTTTCCTTTGTACTCCTGTTTGCAATGATAAACTGCATCCAGTTTAGCCTGGAGTTCACCGAATGTTATGGATTAACTACATTTAAAAGTTACGTGCAAGCTATTCATATTTCTGCCCTTGCTAATGAAGCAGACAAAGAAGAGGACAGTGACTCTCATCCCACACATACTGATCTACCGGCAGATGGCACATAGGAGTAAAATCATCTCTCAAAAGACATGACAGAAATGCAATTACGACAGATAAACGAGTCAAATAAGAATTTCTGACAGGTATTCAAGAATTCAGACTGGATGGGGCTTTGAGCAACCTGTTCTAGTGGGAGGCGTCCCTACCTGGGGCAGGGGGGTTGGAACTCGACGATCTTTAAGGTCCCTTTCAACTCTAACCATTCTATGATTCTATGATAACTTTGAGACTCTGGCATCCCTGGAAAAATCTCAGAAATCTACTGGGATATCAGTCTGAACCCTGAACAACAAAACGTTCTAGCATTTGAGAATACAATACTGGGATGGGTGGCTAACACACCAGAATGCTGTGCCACCATCCCGGAGATGGGCAGGCTGGAGAACTGGGCAGAGAGAAACCTTATGAAGTTCAACAATGGCAAGTGTAGGATCCTGTACCCAGGAAGGAATAACCCCACACATCACAGGTGGGGGATGACCTGCTGGAGAGCATGTCTCTAGAGAGGGGGGCCTCGGAGTCCTGGTGGACAACAGGACACCCATGAGGCAGCAATGTGCCCTGGTGGCCAAGAAGGCCAACGGTTTCCTGAGGTGCATCAGGAAGAGCACGGTCAGCAGGTGGAAGGTGGTCATCTTACCCCTCTGCTCTGCCCTGGGGAGGCCACATCAGGGTCCAGTTCTGGGCTCCCCAGTTCACGAAGGACAGGGGAAGGTACAGTAGAGGGCTACAAAGATGATGCGGGGCCTGGAGCACCTCTCTGCTGAGGAAAGGCTGAGAGACTTGGGTCTTTTTAGTCTGGAGAAGGCTGAGTGGGGATCTAATCAGCACCTGTAAATACTTCAAGGGTGGGTGTCAGGAGGATGGGGCCAGTCTTTTCCCCAGTGGTGCCCAGTGACAGGACAAGAGGTGACAAACACAAACTTGAGCAGAGGAATTTTCTTGACTTGGAGGGTGGCAAAGTCCTGGAAGAGGCTGCCCAAAGAGGTGGTGGAGTCTCTGCCTCTGGAGACCTTCAGACTCGCCTGGAAGTTATCCTGTCCAACCTGCTCTGGTATGGGGTGGTACCCTTCCAACCCCATATCATTCTGTGAAACTAGTAGTTTTTACACAACAGATCTCCCGTGATCTCCCTGCATAGCTCTGTCTTTCAGCTACCAAATAAACAAATGATGTGATACCTGAAGTATCAGGAGTCTTTCCTACTCCCCTGCCTCCAACATCGTGACTCTTCCAGTCCAGTGTGGGTACTAAGAGTCAGTTCTACGCATCTGTACATGCAGAGTGGCAGAAATGCTATTCCAGCTCTGAACTCCATTAGCATAACACTCGTTTGGATGGGGAGCTGATCATCACCGAGCAAGGTCAGGTTTGAGATTTCCACTTCTCCAGGCAGCAGCGAGAACTCAAACCCCTCACAGCTTGCCCCAACTTTGTGCATCTTCTCCACAGCAAACATGCCAGTAATAAGCCCTCGCCCCCAGCACCTGGAACAGAAGACCTTGGACCGCGATTACTATACTGACAACAGAAGAGAAGGTTTTGAAATTACTGGCAACCGAGGCCTCCATTTTGCTGATTTTGCCAGCTTGCAGTCTAGCCCAAGACCCAACACTTACCCCCTGGAACTGCTCCTGCAGGACGCTGGGGATGTCGAAGCAGAAGTAGGAGCCGAAGGTGAGGAGGCAGTTGAAGAGCAGCACCACGAACCTGTAGGAGCCTAGGGGGCAGAGAGCGAGCCCTCCCCTCACAAACCCACCCACAGCTCCCCTCAGCCCCCGCCGCCTCAGGCCTCCGCTAGGCCCCTCCGAGCCAGGCGGGTGGCACTAAATCGGACCCCGCAACCCCTGGGCCGCTCTCCCACCACCCCTCCAGCCCTCACCCCTCTCTGCCGCTACCGCCATGCCTCCGCCCGCACCGCCCCTGGCCCCGCCCGCTGCAGGGAGAGGGGCCGGGCCC
>VXBW01004059.1:0-76331 GCA_013400375.1 Thinocorus orbignyianus | reverse complement strand
GGGGGGGGCTCGGGCCTGTGCAGGCCGCGAGGCCCGGGCGGGGGGTGCCCCGGCGGTACCTTCCAGAAGGGGAGTGCGGGTGCGGGCACCGGCCGCCCTGGGGCGGGATCCCGCCCCGGCCTGCGGCAGCGGGCAGGGGCAGCTGTGGGTGAGCCGGGGGAGGAACTGAACGAAACCAGCCGCGATGCTGCGTATTCGCTCCGGGATGCCAACAACACATCTTGGCATCTGTGCTAATTTTGGGCTTTAAAGATACTGTTAACATTGGTCATTTGTGTGCAGCCATACAGCTGTTTTGACGTTTTGTGTAGTTGGAGCAAAAGATTACCTTTAGAGCATCACATCTAGTTTCTGAAGCTTGTTTTTACCAAAGCTACACCTTGAACCTCAGTGTAATAGTTCCCCAGCTCAGAACCCGGAGTGTGAGGCTGTGCCAGGGCTGGGAGCAGGGTTTGGAAGGGGACCATGAGAAAAGCAAACTCCTGTAGTGGAAAGGAACGAAGATCCTTGGGTTACAAAGATTCAGCTGCAGGTAAAACGGGGTGGGAAGTGACTTGTGCTCTGTCTTCCTACACCTGCGCCTGTCCCTGCTGAAACCAAGAGCATCTCTTCAGCCACAAATGAGAACTGCAAAGTGCAGGGTTTGCCTTTCAGCCTCTTGGAGTGATGGTCTGAACTGAGGTAGAGCACTGGTGGTGGAAGAAGGCCATCACCACCACCACATCATCCTTGTTTCTCTGCACACCTTCCTACAGACTAAGAAAGGGCAGAAGATTTAAGATTCAGTAGTCTTAGTAGGAGTCAGATTCTGCTTTGATAAGGGGTAATTAATGAACTAGCCTTTAAACTGGAGAACAGTGTAAAGCACCATGCGTTTTTTTAACAGATGTGTTCTTGATGCTTAGTAATCATGTGCAAGCATCTTAGTGACTTGATAAGGAGGACACTTGCAGTCCATTACTAATACTGAAAGCAAGAGAGAGTCAATTAAGTTTTAGTCCTGAGTTTTAATTATGTATTAGTGGACTAATAAGTAATCTTTAAAAATCTTTTGAATTCATGTAGGGATGAAAAACAATTCTGAGTACATGAGACTTTAGTTATTAAATGTTGCTTGGGGGTGGTTTTCTGTAGCTTCTGAGAAATACATTTTTTTAAAAATACGCTATTTATGGGGGAGGAAAAGGGACTACAGTGGGGAAGAGAACAGTCCAGTTGGAGTGATCATGCATCTTTGGATTGGGGGTGGATTTCTGTTCTTGGCTTACTAGATACAGCATGTGTTTTCTGGAAGTAAATGTAGTGACGACAGTTACTTTCTCTGCGAGGAAGCTCGGGAGCCATAGCAGAATACCGTTTGCTGAGATTTCAAAAGCACTGATGATGGTGATACTTTGTTGTCCTTAGGCACAGATCAGTGTAAGCCAGGGAAAAAAGTGTCTCCAAGGAGACTTGTTACCAAAACGGAATAGGTAATGTGCTTTTCATGAGAACAAATGAGTATTCTGTCTCTACATAATCCCTATTACAAGGTCATAGATAGAGTATATGGCTGTTCTTTCCGTCTTCTTATAATAAAAAGTATGTTATTTATCTGCGCCTGTTTCTGATAATTGCTCTTACTGTGCAGTAAATTACATGTTATGGAGGTGAAAATGTGTGTTACAGAGACTTCTGCTGTCCAACAGATAATCATCAATGATCAAAAAGAAATTTTTTTTCCCAGCAGAATGTGGTGGTACTGAGCGTTGCTGCTCTGTAGCAGTGCCCATAGTAACCAGGGAGAATCCATCCCACTTCTTGAGCAGCTTCCAGCCTCCTGTGCTACGTCTCAAGTCTTGGGGCAAGAGCTTCACTCTTAAGTGGGAGGATCCTCCTCTGGGAACAGGATTTGACACCAGTCTTGATTTCTTTCTGCGTATGAGTGCTAATTACAACAAATAAAGTGACACAGAGAGCTTGGGACTTGGAGGTGAAAAACTGCTCTGTTCTTCCCTTGCAATATTATGTCAGAAGTCCCTGAGTTATAATTGCTTTATATTAGTTTGTTAATTTCAAAGTAACTGAAACCAGAAGTGGGCATTGTTCTCTGTCATGAAAATGCACGTTGTATTATCTTGTTGCCACCACTGCAGAACCGTCAAATCTTGCCGTTTTGTCTTCATGCAGAAACTGGGCATAAACAGACTCTGGGTATGTTTTGTTAAATTAGGGCTGTTTCTAACAACTTTCATTTCACTTTTGATAAATGTTGTAAAGGAAAGTTTTCTTTCTCAATACTCAATCTGTCTCTTTCCCTAAGGTAGAATCGCAGAATGATAGAAGGGTTTGGGTTGGAAAGGACCTTAAAGATCATCAAGTTCCAACTCCCCTGCCCTGAGCAGGGACACCTCCTACCAAACCAGGTTGCTCAAAGCCCTGTCCAGCCTGGCCTTGAACCCCTCCAGGGATATATATGTTATCTTTTAAAACAGTCTTTGCCAAAAGCAGTTTATTGCTTTGTTTTCTAAACACTTCAGCTGCAGAGTGACTCCGTATTTTCCACTTGTCATAAAATAGGACAGCAGAAACACCTAGGTAAGTGGATTGAAAATAGAAGTTCCTTGAAATGCGGCAGTGCTATCGGTCTCTGTGATACAGGGTTTAGTACAGTGTTTCAGTGATCATGACCTCCAAGCTACTGAAAATGTGGGATTGCACCAGATTTTTGGTGCTTTTGTATTCTCTCTCATTCATATGATGTGTGAGCCTAGGGTAATTATTGCTTTCATAGTATGGTGTTTTGTGGGATTGTGGTATTATTTAGTTTGGTGGGGACCTCCTGAGAACATTTGAGTCCAGCAGCTCCTGCTCAGGCAGGGTCAGCTGGAGCAGGCTGTTGAGGGCCATGGTCGGTGAGAGGTTGAGCATCTCCACAGGTGGAGAATCTGCAACTTCTCTGGGTAACCTGTGCCAGTGTTTGACACCTCCCTGTAAAAGAAGTGGTTCCTTGTGTTCAGATGGAATTTCATGTGGTGTAATTTGTGCCTCTTGCCACTGATCCAGAGACGAGTTTGGCTCCTTCGTCCTCCCTCCCAGGAGGCCCTCAAACACACTGGTAAGATCTCCTTGAACTATCTCTTCTTCAGGCTGACTAGCCCCAGAAGATCTGCCTGGAGGAGTGACAGGCAGAGCTTTCCAGCATACAGGTCAGCACAAGACAGTTGCCAGGTGGGTACAACTCTAGTTAGCCATTGCAAATGATTTCTTTTCCCTGTGTCTGCTCAGAAGGCACGTGGGATGTGTCTTCTGAGCAGACAGAAGATGGGATGGGGAAAGGGCTAGGGAACACCAGCAGAAATCCCCAGGGAAAACAAGTTTTTTTTGGGTCCACTCTTAATGAGACATTTTGTTTTATGTAAGCTGCTTTCGTAACGTTCTGATTCTTCTTCCCTTTAAGAAAACCACCACTGCGTGCCCTAAATGCTGCTTTCTGCAGAGATAGTTGGTCATGTCTGGGCACTCATTCCAAGATTAGTGTGCGTGTGTAACTGCTCATAAAAGCTTTCACAGATGGGAAGCGCAGAAGCATGGGGCTGGTTGGCGTAAGTTAGCATTGTTTTTTGAGGTCAGAAAAGCAAGGCAGATCTCTGCCAGGCATGGAGGTGGCCTTCTGAAGTCTAGTTGCGTGAAAACTACTTCCAGTGAAATTCCATACATTGCAAGGGAACAGTGGTGGCTGTCCAAAGAAACAAAAGGTGTGTTAATAGCAGAGTAAAGATCTTGGTTGATTGATTTGCTACATCAGTTAATGCTCATCAGAATATTTTTTTTTAACAGATGCTCATTTAACATGCATGTATGCATGGTATAGAGTTAAGTACTTGGTGCTGTTTGGGAGGTCTGACTCCCTCATGAAAGGTTTTTGTAGCTTGTGTTCTGCACTACGGCAGTCCAGCACCTGAAAGCAACCTCTGTTGGAAAATGGTTAAAGAAACCTCTGTCTCTGTAAATATGGCTGTTGTTTCTAGAGGATGACTCTTCTGCCTGTGGTGGTTGGTGTGTTTCCAGGCTGCAGGCCTTGGAGGGCAGGTGGCACTGCCTGCATCAGCATGGTTGGACCTTTGCTCAGCTCTAGGAGCGTGAAGCCAGTGTGTGACCCATGTGGCAGAGCCTTGCAGGCTGTGATTCTCAAATGCTTGTCTTGCTGTTTTACCCAACCGAGATGTGGCAGTGCTGTTCCAAGCTGCCTGGTGATGTGGCGTGAGCTTTGGCAGCACAGGGACACCTTAAAGCAGTGAGCACTCCCATGCGTGACATTCCCAGTGAGCTGTCTTTTAAGTTGTCATCTTCTGGGCTTCCTTGCAGGTGTACCTGTGGTCTGGGTACTTTCACAGTATTTGAGGTTGGAAGAGATCTCTGGAGGTCATCTGGTCCAACCACTCTGCCTAGGCAGCATCATCCAGAGCAGGTTGCCCAGGACTGTGTCCAAGCAGCATTTGAGTATCTCCAAGGATGGAGACTTCCACCTCTCTGTGCAACCTGTGCTAATGCTCAGTCACCCTCACAATGAAACAGGGTTTCTTCTTGTTTAGAGGGAACCTCCTGTGTTCCAGTTCGTGCCCGTTGCCTCCTCTTCTGTTACTGGGCAGCACTGGAAAGTGCCTGGCTCTCTCCTGTCTGTGCCTTCTCATATTTATATTGACATCTATATTTACATATATATTTATTTATGAGATCCCCCTGAGCCTTCTCTTCTCCAGGTGCTTCATTACCCTTGTGGCCCTTTACTGGACTTTCTCCAGTATGTCTCTGTCTCTCTTGTGCTGGAGAGTCCATTGCTGGACACAGCAGTCATGGTGTGGCCTCACCTGTGCTGAATGAAGGGAAGGATCACCTCCTTGATCTGCTGGCAGTAGCTGAGGACACCATTTGCCTTCTTTGCCGTAAGGACACTTTGCTGACTTATGTCCAATTTGGTGTCCATCAGAACCCCCAGTTTTCTGCCAGGCTGCTTTCCAGCTAGGTGGCCCCAGCATATACTGGTGCTTGGGGTTGTGCTTCCCCGGGTGCAGCACACAAAAAAGATGTGAACTGTAAAAGCCCTTTCCTGGCATTGCCACTGTGGGACTCGTGTTCGAGAGACACCTGGGTGTCATCTGTTCCTGCTTCCAAAAAGAAAGCAATATGATGGACAGAGCTGAACTCTTTGCAGTGTTTCCCAGTGACAGGACAAGGGGCAACTGGCACAAGCTGGAGCATAGAAAGTTCCATTTGAATATGAGGAGAAACTTCATTACGGTGAGGGTACCAGAGTCCTGGAAGGGGCCACCCAGAGAGGGTGTGGAGTCCCCTTCTCTGGAGACCTTCAAGCCCTGCCTGGATGTAACCCTGAGTGATGTGCTCTGGGCAATCCTGCTTTAGCAGGGGAGTTGGACTGGATGATCTCTAGAGGTCCTTTCCAACTCTGACAATTCCATGATTTCTGTCATCGTGTGGTGTGTTGCTGTGGCCATCACTTCCTCTTTATGGCTTGTTATTTGCATTCCTATTTAACATGATAAGTGTGTTCACTTAGCAGTGTTTTATTTTTATGTAATAAGGTGCCTCTGGTGTTTTGTTTGAAAGTCAGTGGGGGGCATTTAGGGAAGAAGCATGGACAGTTGTTGCCCCAGGTTTCTTTGTGTTTCTTCAGGTTGGTGGCAATATTGCAAGTTTACTGCCTCCTATCCACATTTCAAACAGCAGAAATGCTTTTCAGAATGCCCTCCCACTCCCCTCCCCTTTATTAAGGGATACTGTAGATATTGTCACTTCCTCATATGCTAATTTACCTTAAGAAGATGGTGGGGAAGGGTGATAAAAGTGATACTCTGTGCTCCAACCTCTGGTGTTCTCCACTATGGGAGCTTTTCCTCTTTCTGGCTTTTATTTTTTTCCCCCGTGAAATGAATCATAGCTTGGGAAGGTGCTTTCTGTTTCCCGTCCTGAAACCTGACCTCACAAATAGCTGATTAATGGGAGTTTCTGCAGCTTGATGGTGACCTCATGGCATCCAAGGAGGAAAGCATTTGGGAATAGCAGGCACCAGATAAAGAAAGGCTTTGCTTATCACGTGGATCCTTTCCACTGTATGCAGTTGAAAGTAACTGGCAAGCATGAAATGCACTTACTGCACAGCCGTCTGTGTACAGAGTCTCTCTGTGTTCTTCAGACCCCTCTTCTTCTGTTCCAGGATCCTGTGGGCACTGTCAGATTTCACCAGCAGAATGAGCAGCAGAATATATGTCGTAAATCAAGACAACTGCAAAAGAAAAATTGAAGGTAAATTGGAAAGTCTCTCTTCCAATTTACCTTCACATTCTCTTTTGTGGTTGTCTTGATTTACAGAAGCTGTTGCTCCAGGAGAAACTGGGTTCTTAATTTCTGTGAAAAGTACTGTGATATTTGTAATGACTTTTTTCCTACCGAGTTTGCAAATGTTAGATTTCGTATTTATGATACTTTCTTCCTTACTTGTTGTAAGGTTCCAAAATATGTCCATTTATTTGTTCAGAAGAAACACAAGTGTGAGCGTCTCTAAACTGATCACTTGTCTTCTGGTTGAGACAAACTTTATTTATTTATATTATTATATAATTTAAATAATAATGATGTTATATATTATATAATTATATATATTGTATATATTTATTCATATTATTTATTTATATATTTATTCATAGCAGTATTAGTCATCTTTTCTTGTATTTCTTCTGTGTCCTTTGTTAGTGGTATCACTTAAACATGATTCAGAATTGATCACAATATTGCAGTTTATGATTGAACCTCCACAACTGAAGATAGTAACATTAACTCCATATATTTAAAAAGTAAACAACAACAGAAAACATTTCTGGAGACCCCCGTGTTTCAAATTCCTAAGTAGGCAGCATTAGTTATAGTGATTCTGATTTTCTCCTTTCCCTCTTAAATGCTACAAGAAAATTGCTAGCCATCCTTACCAGCCTTGTCACTGCTTTGGCCTACGATCAGCACGTCCATCATGTGAGGGACGGTAATCTTTAGATTTTGAACATGCCTTTCCTTACAGAAAAAAGGTAGCAATAAAACTAAATAGAGTTGTAAGCCAAAGGTTTAACATTCTATTGCCTGTCTCCTGGTGCAAGACTAGGATCAATGTTAATGCAAATAAAAGAGATAGAAATAATTCTTTCTTTCCCCGGGAGGTGAAGTAAGGGCATTTGCTGAGAAATAACGACATAGTACCTTTTCTCTACTCAGATGTGAGGGCCAAGATCTGCCCCTGCAAGCAGGAGGGTTTGCTGCAGCTCTAGGTTGGTTCCTGCCCTGCTCCTGCCAGCGCGACACTGGGGAAGGACCATCTGCAGAGGTTTAAGGGCAGCAGTCACTCTCTTCCCTCTCCACAGTATGATATTAGTGTTATGGCAGTCTGCTGGTTTTTATTTGCTTCCTTCTTTGTGCATCGCTCCATCAGGAATAAAGCAAGTCGGCACATGGTGGGGTGAAATGTAGGCTTGCAGCAGCACAGCATTCAGAAAGATGCAGAATGTTCCGGGGTGTTCCCGGGACCTCCTCTCCCATGGGATCTGTCTTGGTGCTGGACTAGTCAACACTGGTTTCGAGGTGCAAGAGAGAGACATGCATTCTGCTGCTGAGAAGCCAGGCTGGTCTGATGGGAGGGTTGTGAAGTGGATCAAATGCAAGATGTAATGCAAGATGTAATGCTTTGGAGTTAGAGGAAAAAATGCTCTAAGAAATGTAGAAGCAACTTGTCCTTCCCTCTACATTTTTGATCTTTTCCTCATAAAATAGTTTCTGTGCAGGATGCTTTTGTTTTTTTAAAATGTAAAAACTATTTTTATTTTTTTAGCATATTAGAGATATTGTTATAGTACAAACAGTTGCTGGAAAACCACTTGCTAAAAATGCTTGATTAATTTTTCTGAATTTTTCTAATAAATGGTATGAAGTCTACACTGACTAGATGAAATGCATTTGGACAGTTTTCAGTTTGCAAGTTTTGTTAGTTTAAAGAAACTAACAAAGTGGATTTGTGACAGGCAATAGGAACTGACCCTATGATAGGTATTTCTATCATTTCTTTATGAGGAATTGGGCTTTCCAGATATAATGTCTGTCAGTCCTTGCCATCTGGTAGCCTTACTTTATTCTCACTAATCTGGGAGGGAAAAAAAATGTATATCCAAACACAGATCCTTCATACAAATCCTCTTTATGTCACTCAAGCTTATGGCACTTATTAATACTCATAAATATCAGTATGTGTTGTTAAAAATTACCTTTAATCTTATTGAGCACTATGAGCTGTTACTTCATTTAAAGGTCAATTCATGATAATATTCTGGATGTTAGTTGATGATCTGATGTTATGGCCAGGTTTCCCCTTAACAGGTTTAGCCACATAAGTCAAATTGTAAACCCCAGGTGGGCTTTGATGAGGATCTTTTTTTCTTTCACTTGACGAAATGAAGCAGTCTGCTTTGTAGCTGCTTTCTGTTCATGACTCTGCAGGTGGATTTTTCAAGGATGTTGTTGGGATGTGCTAGGTATGTGAAGGCAGAACTTAGCATTGGGATTTCAGGAGGAAGAATTGTAAGAGAAAAGACAGGAAGGTCTGAGAAGATATGGACTTACTACTATAGCAAATGAATTTAAATAATTGTGATGACTGAAGTTTCAAGAAAAATCCCTAGCCAGTCTTTGTGTCTCTAAGAATGATGCAGTATTTCATCTAGCAAAGGCACCCTGGCACCTTCATTCTTCATTTTTGTTGCTATTTCTGTATTCTTCCCAGAAGCCCATGTGATGGATTTTTTTGGGTTTTTTTTTTTTTGTTTGTTTGTTTGTTTTGGTTTTTGTTATTGATATGTCCATTGATTTATATTGAGTATAGTGGAGTGTTTTGGTTTTCTTTTTCTACATGGTCTAAATTTGACCTTCTAGAATCTAGTTATAAAGCTCATTGTATATATAAAATAAGGCAATATACTGTTTACACACTTAGTCACATTTCTTGCTGAGTTTTCATTTTATTAGAAAATGGTGAAACACTTTGTTAGAAAAATAATGCTTTTTCATTTGTGATTTCAATGTAATAGTGTTCAACAGATATTACCGTACTTTCACATTCAGTTTCTGAGCACATTCAATTTAAACTAAAATGTAATTTTTACCCATTGACAGGTATATACCTGTTCTAGGTGCTTTCTGCCTCCAGAAATCTCTACTTATTAGCGTAACTGGAGAAGCGTGCTTCAAAGAGGCTTCCCAGCACAATACCTCTGGATCTGCATGGAAGAGATGGAACTTGTGGTAGTCCAGCTGCTGGCTGTCTCTGGTTTCCCTAGCTGTCCTCTCTTCAGCAGAACACATGCCATGTGTTGAGCTTTAGGGACATCAGAGGCTCTGTTGACTGCCATGCTGCTCATGCCGATGGTGTTGGGGTTGTCCATCGGTTGGTGGCTGGCAGCTTCATTTCTTCCTTGCTGGCTGTGGCTTCAGCAAGGTCTGTACCTCTCCCCTTGCCCTTCTTGCCAGCCTGCTACCTGTTCTACTGGAGTCTCTGTGGCTGCTCTGCTGTCCTCTTGCACGGTGAACTTTAGCAAATCTTCTTCTCACTTAGTTACAGTTTTTTAAATGTGTGAATTCATGATTTAAGCACCTCTCAGGATACTTACATGGTTTACCACAGCTTTTCATAGCAGCCACCTTTTGTAGCAGCATTAAATGCAATTACAGCATTTTTGTAATTCCAGTTATTTGAAACACTGCGTACATTTACCCACCTTAGTCTCACTTCCCTGGTTTCTTTCCTTTTTGTTCCTCTGACTGGGTGGCTTTTGTAGTGTGTAGCCTGAGTTGGATCAAAATTGCCACATAATTTGTGCCATAATTCCAGATACAGAAATACAGAGAAGTACATTTTCATCTTCACAAAGGGAGAAAAGTTTACATTACTAGGTTGCATAATTTGGGGGTTTTCCCCTTTTCTTTCCACATTAATACATGTTTCTTTATCCATTGTTATCCATGGTCTGTTTCTGTTCAACATTTAAAAACAGTGCTTTTATGTCTCTGAGTGGAGGCTTGTGCTAAGCTATGCAGGAAGCAGGAGACTGTGACTTCAGTAATGCAGTGTCAGGCAAGAGTTTGGATAGTGTTTTTTGGCTGCTCTCCGCTTGCTGCACTGTGGTATGATAATCTCTATGACTTGGGAGAAAGTTAATATCTGTGTTCTTGAAATAAGGAAAGTTACCTTAAACTAATATTTACCATGTAGTATTACTGAAAACGTCTTTGTCCAAGTGACCTGCTTTCCTAGTACAGCCTGGTGTGAAAGCAGTGGACGAAGCAGGAGCCCTGTGTGTTTCATCATGTGATTGGTGTCCAGCATCCACTCACCCTGTTGTTCTAACACTGAATGGTCTATTTCTGTATGTTAATGCACACACACATAGAAGATACTACATGCACACTTAAAACTAGTATTATACTAGGCAGTCCTCTAGTTATGGCACTGAGGACTGTCTTGGTTTGAGTTCCTCTAGACTGCATACTTACAGACTTCTTAACGCATGGTAATTTTTGCACCAAATCTGGAACTGCTTTGCCTCTAGCGTTGTTTGAAAGGTGCCCACTCTTAATTAAAAGACTTAAGACAGTAATACTGGAAGGAACTGCCTGAGTCAGAATGTCCTGTCCCTTGGTATTGCAGGCAGTTGAGTTATATAATTCCTTCATAAATATATCATACCTGGTTTTAAAACTATTAGTTAAATCTGCCTCTTTTGAAAGGTAACCTTCTAAATTGCAGTGGTCTGGTTTTACTAGTTTGTTCTTGTGCCAGCATTGTCCTTTACTATTAGTAAGCTTTCCCTTTGTCAAATATTTATGTCTTTGCTCTGTTAATGGAAACTGGTCCTGTCCTATTTTGGTTTCTGTTTGCTGAGTGGTGGAGTCAAGCTTTCTGTTCCCTTGCTGAAGAAGCCGGGTGAGCTGGCCTGTGCCATGCATCCTATTAGCATGGAGGTGTTTGTGTGTCACCTAACCAGCCTGATCTTGTTTTACAGATTCCTTCATCCTCCTCTTCCTTGAGGAACACTTGGCCACATCTGGTGCTTGAGTTGGTCTTCTCTGAGAGATGGGAGTAGTAATGCGTGGTTTTCCAGGTCCATCTTAGCTGTGTTGTGTACAGTGGTGTGAACGCTCTCCTGGGAGTGTCTGTGTCAAATTGCCTTTTCCGAAGGCCTAGTAATAAGATTTACCTGAGGGCTGCCAGCTTTGTTGGTATGGTCCAGTGCAGTTTCTGTGATGTGGGAATGGCAGGAGATGGCAGCATGTCTGTCTCCTCTCTGCCTTCCTCTTGCTGCAGTTGCATCTAGCCTGGAGCACATCACTGTGGGACCTGGTTGATTAATTGTTTTGTTGTCAGCTCCTTCCTCTCAACCCTCCTCATCACAGCAGAAATGGCTGTCCCTGTGTGCATACTCTCACAGCCATGTGCTGTCCCAGTACTGTTCCAGTCCTCAGCATCATATAATTCTGTGATAGTTTGGTTCTCTGTAGTGTTGAGAGCACCTTCTGGTCTTGTATCACCTTCAGAGTCACACCTCCTTTCTTGTTGGCCGTGCTTGCTGATGGAAAGACAGAACGAGGCTGTTCTCAAAGCAGTTTTAAGAAGAACTCTGCTGGCAGCCCACCTCTTCTTTGTGCACCCCTTTCTTCCACTCCATCTTCCGTCCCAAGCAAGAATGTTGTTAGTCCCACCAGGAGATGTCAGTGGCAGGATGGGCAGACTGTCTCAGGCATAGCTGGAGCAGGGTCGAGGGTGTGAGAAGGACCCCTCTGCCTCTCCTGGCTGTGCTGTAGGACCAGGACTACTTCATGGAAAGCATCTTCCTTTGTAAAAAGACTCAGATCCCTTGGAGCAGGAATATAGGAGGTGGTAATCTTAGCATAAATCAAAAAATACCTTTATTTCAGAGAAGGCATTCAATAACTAATCTATGGCTACAGACTATCTAGCAGATAAAAGATATCTTTTTGACTAATTGAAGTTAGCAACAGGAACAAAAATCTTTATCACCACACTCTGCAAACGTAAAGGAAATGTTCTTTCTCTAGGAGGTTGTATGCTTTTATGGAGTTGGAAATGTTCCTTCAGGAGTACATTTGTCTTTGAAGAGGGTAGCAAAGATTCAGACACAGGGCAGAGCTCAGAGCGCCTTTCCATCACGAAACTGTGCTGTGTGTCCTTCTGGACTAAGAAATTCTAAAAACTAGGTTAAAAACATGGTTAAAATGGCATTATAATGTGTCAGAAAAAATGGGAAAGAGAAGGAAGGAGTTGTTCTCTTTTAGGATGCTTTGGCTTTATTTAGAATCATAGAATCAAAGAATGGTTAGAGTTGGAAGGGACCTTCCACCAGACCAGGTTGCTCAAAGCCCCATCCAGCCTGGCCTTGAACACTCCCAGGTTCATCCACAAGTTCTTTGGGCAACCTGGGCAGGGTCTCACCACCCTCACGATAAAGCATTTCTTCCTATTATCTAATCTAAATCTCCCCTCTTTCAGTTTAAAACCACTCCCCCTCGTCCTAGTGCTTCACTCCCTGACAAAGAGTCCCTCCCCATCTCTCCTGTAGCTCCCTTCAGGTACTGGAAGGCTGCTCTGAGGTCTCCCCAGAGCCTTCTCTTCTCCAGGCTGAACTCCCCCAGCTCTCTCAGTCTGTCTTCGTAGCAGAGGGACTCCAGCCGTCCGATCTCATTTGTGGTTGGAGACTTCAGCCAAGGAAGGCTGATACTTATTTTTCCATACTAAGTGCATATTTATGTGTGAGCATCTTTGTGTAAATCAGTGTTATGTATCTTAAGTATTTGATATAAAATTATTAATATAATGCATTCTTAATATAAAACATCTCCTGGTCCCAAGGCTGATCTGTAACTTAAGTTGTATTGTGAATATGGTATGGCCAAGCTCTGCAATGAAAATACAAAAGCTTTTATGTCACAGCTGTCCCAACTGTGATTGCATCATTACTGTGTACACCAGAACTGGGGAGCCCACACAGAGTAGAACAAGAGATGGTTGTGATTTGCTGAGTTTTATGGTAAGTGCAGGATAAGCATGAAATTTGAGATGGTAAATTAATTATCTGTGAGTTTTAAAAAGTGTGGTGTAGTCAGGGGTTTTAGAATGTTGATTGCTTCATTTCACAGTTGCAGATGAACTTCTTTTCAGCTTGTGGACTGTCTGCTGTTTGTCAGTTTACTTGTGGGAGTGTTGCAGTTGGTCTTTTGAACTATGTCTTACAAAATTAATGCTTGAGAGAGCGTCTTGTTTGCAGTAACTGAGACCCTTCCAAGATGCAGAGGATATAGGCTATTATTAGAATTTGCACTTACTGATTGCATATCTTGTGGCACAGTTGCTGTTTGGCATCTCTTTTTATAGGGATTGCAGATGTATTGGGGTTTCACTGCATGTTGATATCACTGGGGAGCATCCAGGCAGCAGGGGGATCCAGGGATTGCTCTTCGGGTGCCATGGCCGGGACTGACTTGAGTCACCAGGAGAAGAGTCTTTTGAACGCAAGGGCTTTCCAGGAGAAAGGATGAGCACTGCTTATCATGTTTGAGGAGCACCCTCAAACCCATGGGTCTGTCACCTTGACGCGTTGAAGAGTGAGAGGAGTGATTCTCAGGTGAAATGCAAGTTCCTTTTTACCTATTAGTGAAACTCTGTGCTCAGGCAGCCAGAATGTTTCTAAAATTCACGTGGTGTTAGATACAGCACATTGGAAACTCAGGTATGCTTTTATCACTGTGTGGGCTGATGGCTGGATTTTTTTTATTTGTGTGATGGTACCTTTCAGCTGTTGAGACCAGCGAGGGAGAGCAGTTTTAAATATTTGCAAAACCTATGTTTTCACAAGGGAAACACTAAATATTTCTATACTGCCTCTCTTCTTCATAGAAACAAGGAATGTTTTCATGCAGTGGAAGTTAACGGTATAAGGTAGACGAGACTCAGTTCCTAAATCTTCTACTTCAGCTTTGCTGACTATAAAATTTATATAAAATGCCTGTAGCGATAAAAATCTGGACATCTTCCTGAAGTTGCTGTTGATGGAAATGGCTCCTGGTAAGAACGTGGAATGAGATCTTCACCTTGAGTAGTGTGTAAAACTCAGCAGCAGCAGGCCTGATAATGGGACTGAAGACTTGAACAACTCAGATTAAAATAGCCAGGAGCTGACCTTTCTTTGTCTTGGCTTTCTAAGACAAAATACTGTCAACACAACTCCCAAATAGCCAGCCTGAGGAGGTGCTGACAAGAAGGTCCCTCCCTCACCGTGGCCTTCCTATGGCTGTGGTCACCTCCCAAGGAAGAGTCCTTCCCTCCTCACTAATGGACCTCCGCTTCCCAGGGATGGCTCTGCCAGGTAGACATTTCTTGGTTCCTCATTCAGGGCAGTGCCATCTTCTGCCAGCACAGGGACAAGGGGACGGGCTCGACTGATCCCTCTGCGGTGCCATTGCACACACTGCCAGCCACCACGTTAAGGCGAGATCTCTGCATGTATGTGCGTCTCTGGCTCTCTGCTTGGTTTATCACTGGTGTGATGTGATGATTTCTGATTATATGCTACTATTTTTAGTTCTCTTCCTGTGCAAAAGGCAGTAAAGCAGGAAGCCAAGTGATTTGCATTGTGCCATTGCTTTTCAGAGGAATGCTCATTCTTTCGCCTTTAGATGATTTTATGCTAGATATTTTTCCTGTAAAGATTAGTGTGTGAGCCATCGTTTGTCGTAATCCTGAGTTACTACAGACCAGTTGTCCTGCTTGAAATCTGGGGATAGAGGTTAGCAGAAAAAAAAATTCATGTGACTAATTTTATATATAGCAGTTTCATACTCCAGTTTTCTTAGATCACTAAGGATGTTACCTGTTTAACTATAACTGTTTATATTCAGAAATTACTCTTTGAAAGCAAGCATAGAGTCTCTGGAAAAACTTAGTTAAAATAATAAAAAATAATAAAAACATTAACCATTACATCAGCTTTGCTATTAAAGAACTACTGGGAGTGTGGCCTGTTTCTTCCTCTTCTTCCAGAGCACCCATCTACTTTGTCATAGTGGGATCAAAATAAATAAAAAAAAAAAGAAAAAGAGAGTACTTTTTCTTAACCATCAGTGGAATTGTTTGGTCCTTTTTATTTCTGTTTTCTAAGTGTCTTTATTGCATCTTCATAAAGATGGAGCCTGGGAGCTGCAAGATCACTGAGACGTGGATTTGAACTGAGCTCCATGCAGTAAAACCAGAGAAAATCAGTTTCAGCTCCTGGCTCTGCAGAGGAGAAACCCTTTGAAATCGTGGACAGGTCAGAGCAGCCAGTTAAGCCCATTGTTCTTTGCCAGCGCCATACCTGGGTTTTTTGCCTCTTGGCAGCACTAAAGAGAAAGAATGCAGTCAGCAAATTTACATTTCAGTTTTTAAACTTAGTACTCCTGACATATTAAGCTGCGCTGTGTGAGCTTAGGGGTTTTTCTTGGGTTTTTGTTTTTTTTTTGTCCCACTCTTATCCTATTAAATATTTAAATTTATAACGAAGCAAGAGTAATATCTGCAGTATCTGCTTTCAGTAAGACATTGGAATTTCTACTGTTTCTGAGGCCAGAAGTATGAATTTTATTCCTGTGAATATTCTTTTCCGTTATGAAGGCTTGCTGGTTTTAATTGACACCCATGGAGACGTGGAGCTTCATCTTTGTGCATCAAACTACAGCATTTAGATAAGACGGGCTGTGCATTAACTTAGATGAAAACCACAAGAAATTAGTAAACCTTAAGGACTTTTTCCGTTTTAACTCTTTTGGTGCTTTTTGTAAATATTACAGACGGAAAATGTTCAGATGCAAAGACAACTTTCAAGTTAGTGTCCCTCTACCCACTAATTTTTAGGAGGTTTAAAAGGTTGGGATGAAATCTTGGTCCTGTTTGAGTTACTGATAACATTCCCACAGCTTCAGTAGGGCCGAGGCTGTACCCCATCCCCCTGAAAAGCATGGAAGATGTGAAGTTCCTGTGGATGTTTATTTATTGGGCTGCATTCACTCAATAGCACAGGTTTGGTTTTACAGCGTAACTGCCTCTGTGAGTCTGGTTAACAAAAATATTTTTAAAAATGTAAATATTTTATTCAGTTCGTGTTCTCTGTTTCCTGAGAGCTGTTTTCTGGCAGCTCGGGAGGGGAAGGGCTGGTGCAGAGGGTTGGTGGTAAGGGGGTTGCTCTGTGTCAGGGCAGCGCCTGGCAGGATGGTTTGGGCAGGAGAGGAACCACAGCCAGCCTGGTCCCTCTGGGCCGGGCCATCACAGCCACACACCATGGCCCATGAGCCACAGCCTGAGGACAATGGCAGTGCTGCCTTTGCCGTGTCTGTCCCTGGAGGCTGTTGCTCACAAGAGTAATACTGACATGCCTGAAGTGTTTGTTTTCCCCAAACAGCTGGCACCACTTTGTTGTGAGTGTGGATGTGCTCATATTCCTAAACAAGGTCATGTCAATTTCTGCTGCTTTTAGTGGCTAGTAAAGCTCTTCTTTGGATGCTATGTGAAATGTCTGCTGCTGGCTTCTTGGCAAAAATAGTAAATACCCTGATGAGAGCTTGTTCATAGCACAAAGGATGAGTGGCAGTGCCAGTGCATCCTAAGCCATCTTCCCAATCGGGAGCGCACTTTCCCTGGGGAGAGCTCTGGCAGTGAAACCTCTCCTCCTCATCCTGCTGGCGTGAGCCACTCCACTCTGGATCTGGGACTTTTCCTCCTCTTAGCGCTTCTGACCTTCTGATGCACAGGGAGAATCTCAGGTGAGATGGCGTCTGACACAGGAGCAGCTGCAAGGTGTTTCAGAGGCAGGGAGCGTAAAGAGCCCCTGGGACCCTGTGCACAAATGCTCTTGTTCGATCTCTTCATCAGACAGGACAGGATATACTGCAATACCTTTATCTGAAATGTTGTTCTTCCCTGAGATACTTAGGATAACATTAATTTTTGATATTGTTGTCTCCATGTCTCTTTCTCCTCCAAACGGTTAATTGATTTCTAGTTTTCTGCATCTTTGATTACTTTGAGGTTGCAAAGTAGAAAGGACTGAATAAGAAGATGGAGCCATATTTGCGGAAGACTTAATCTTTCAATCACTTTCCTCTGAATTAAAACAAAACAGCAGTAGCAAATCCACAAATCCTATTAAAGATGACCTACATAGTGGGAATAAGATTTGGCTTGTATACCTTCTTTTCCTTCCTAGTTTACTTTTCAGGAAATATGTGAATGTTTTCCTTAAAGTCTGTCTGTATTGTTGCTAAAAACCTCATTCCTGCCTGGCCTGGATGCTCTGGGATGGAGCAGGAGGATGTTTCAAGCCAAGAGGGCAGTGAAAGCTGAGCCAATGTGATGTGATGGGGATTTAGTCCTTGGCTGTAATTAAAAGGGTTCATCAATAGAGCTTTAGCACGGAGTGGTTCCAGCAAAACCCTGTGAGGAGATGGAGATTATAACCAAGAAAATAGCTCTTTTGTTGGTGTAGCTTCCCTCAGTCCTCCAAATGGAGCAAGTTAAACTGCTGCTTCTTTGGGTCTGTTGCTCAGTGTAGCTGGGTCAGGCAGAAATATTTTTTCTTTTCACTTATTCTGAAATGATATTGTTGTTCTGCAAAATGTTTCAAGAATAAATCTGAAAATTTACAAAGCAGATTGCTTTATTAATTTCTCAGCGTCCATAAAATAGATTGCTGGGTATTTGTGAGTGATGAAGCGATTTCGATGTTTAATTGACATCTCAGAGGAAAAATGCTTACTTAAAAACCGAAAACCTTGTAAAATCTTAAAATATAATTTAAAAGTAAATGCTTAGCTTCTGAGATGACTCCTTTATAGTGGAAGATAGATATTGGTATTTCTGGTATTTCTAGAAAATACTGGTAGAAAGCAACGTAAGAGGTGGAAAAAAACCCTTATTACAATAAACTTGGGGTGAAAGGAAAAGAAACTTAAAAGCCCATTTAAAGATTAAAGGCACTGCAGAACACTGAGTGCAGGAAAAGGAGATGTAGCTAAAATGCACTTGATTGTTTCTATAAATACAGACATGTAGGAATGAAAACTGACTCATTGTACAGATGAATTTACTGAACAATTCTAAAAGTCTGCAAGAATAATAAATGATGTAGCCTTTCAGTCGTCTGCAGACAGAAGATCCAGTTCACAAACATAGTGATGGCTCCAGTGTCACTGCTAATTATTTCCCTAAAAGTCACAGGAAATGTGCACAGGACTTATCGTGAGAATGCTGTCAAACACTGTGCATATTGTTTCATGTGCAGAATTTGGCAAAATAATCTTATTGTGCATTTAAATGCATTTGTTTCCCCGGGGATCGTAATCCAAAAATGATTTTCACCAGTCATGTCATTTTAGTGTACAATGAAGCTTTACATTGATTAGTTAAAATTGCCATGCTCCCTTGAGGGGCATTATTTGCAGAGTGTGACACTTTCCACTGTGCAGAGTACAGAGGAACGTGGGAGCAAGATTTTCTTCCCCGTATTTGAAGGAGATTTCAGCCAAGTCAGTGTGTGTGTACCGGTGGAGTTAGAACTCAGCCTAAGGAGCATTCTGTGAGAGGAGGGAGAGGCAGGGCTAGGAGCAGAGCACCCTTGTGAGCTCCTCATAGCCCCATGTTACCTCCTGCAGGCTCCTCTTGTTCCATAAACATCTTAAAGGAAGATGAAAGCCCTCTTGGCATTAGTTCCTGCTTGTTCTCTTCCTCTGCAGCTCTGAATCCAGGACTGCTCCCAGCGTCCTGTTGTTGCCATGCAGCTGACAGGTTTATGCTTTAATTACTGGACTGGTTGGTGCAGACAACCCTGGTTTAGCTTCCCTGGATGTACCTGTTTAGGAATAATGTAACATGACTCAAATTTTTTGATTCGTAAGGCCAGGATAGGGCTTATTCTGAAGCTAGTGAGGTGACTTTAGTGTCCTGCGCCATTGGAAGCATGGTGGGACTGCACTTTACATGTGGTTTGTTGTGGAGAGGATGTATATGGTTAAGAGAGAAAACATTTTCTGAGCCTTATGGATTTTTCTATAAGTTTGTGTCAGGGCTGTTATTACAACCACCTCAGTTTCTGAGTCTAGAAGTACGGATTGTGGATCATTATTGTATATGGGTATGCATTAGTGTTCTGTGCAGAAAAACTTTCATGACCACATATAGCATAAGAACCAGGCTTGCTCAGGTATACTTGGAGATTAGAAGGAGTTACTTGCTTTACAGGGACTCTGTTTAGTTTGAGTATTTCATGAAAGCAATTGTGACTACAGCTCTTACCAGGAGTACCACGTAGTATTAGTTCACTACAACATAGCTGAATTGAACATTTCACACATTTTGATTTTCTTTGCTGTGCATGCTAGTATCCAGTGCAGCAAATGGGTAAAGCTCCCAGGTCAAAAGCGACATTTTACGTGAAATTTACTTGAAATCAAGTATTCTTCTGTTGTGTTTTTGTCATTAAATGAGTGTATCTTTCCTTTAGCCCAATGTTCTGTGGAGTATGCACTGCAATGTGCAGAGCTGCCACTTTGTTGTGAGAGCAGCAGTGATGCCTTCCCTCTCTTCTTTAACAAGAACACCTACCCAAGCTTTTTCCTTCTAGGTATAAATTTGTTAAGTTCTGCTGCAAGAATCTCCTACTTCTCTAAGCTCCTGGGCACCACAGAGCCCTTCTGGGGTTTGCTGCTGGGACAGGTCACTGTTTCTGGGTACAGAGGGTACTCTCAGCTGCCCAGATGCATTTTCCACAAGACAGGCATATTTCTGCAAAACTTACCCACCACATGATTTACAGGGTAAAACTTTCTAAAACTGCATGAATAGAAGAATTGGTCTGAAGCTTTCTTACATATCTATTTTTAAATATATGACACAGAAATAGAATTTGTCTTCTGTGACATCAAATTAACAAAAATCAAAATTCAGCCTGGCATGAAGAAGAACAATGTTGCTGAATATAATAGAGTTGCGCTGGTTTACATATCTCAAGTTGGAACATAATTTATGTATTAATTATGCATTAAATATAACTAATAGTTTCTCACATAAAATCTTGATTAAATGCTATTGTAGTAATTACAATACTTAAAAATTCTTAGTTCCTGTTTTTTAATTTATGTTCTCTCATTTTTTCTTTCTTTTTGAGAAGAGGAAAAGTCATGTAGGGTAAACATTTTACATTTATTCCTCATCTGCACCTCCTTCTCTGCTTCTTCCCTATTTAGAAGTTTATAGAGTTTGAAGATGCACTGGAGCAGGAGAAGAAAGAACTACAAATCCAAGTGGAACACCTTGAATTTCAGACTCGACAGCTGGAGCTGAAGACCAAAAATTATGCAGATCAGAGTAAGCAAAGTTGTACATGGTTATACACTTTACCTTCCACATTCATATACTGCTAATTTGAAAATACTTTTCTTTTTTGTTTGTTGGTTTTAATGTAATTTACAGAAAGCCTGAAATGCCTGGTTATCCCTTACTTTGGTACAAAATTCTGAGCCTTCTAAAGGATGGGATGTATCAGTACAAACTTAGTAGGGGCTTCATTGTTTCTTTTGCATGGGGCATACTTGGTTTCTCCAAAAGCAAAGTTTGGGCTATTGATGAAACTCCAGAACCTGGATTCCAGTTTCTCCTTGTCCCTGAGTAGAACTTTTCGATTTTTACTCATATAAACATACAAATTTGTTTTTTAATTTATTTTTACAAATACTTCCTTAACACTTGTAGCTGTGTTTTGTTGGCTGAGGTTCCCCTCGGAATTCATTGGTGTTTTGTCCAGTACTCTGTTCCTCAGATAGCCAGAGGTGCCCACCCCAGAGGATGATTTAAATTGTTGTCGAATGAGGACACTTAGGGCTCACTGGGCTACTGCTGAAGAACTCTGCTTCTGTGGTCTTACTGCACTGCTTATTGTTCCGATCATTTTGGGAACATGCAAGTAGCCGTAAATTGAGTTTGTACTGAAGACCAGATCCCACATAATGTACATTGTTTTTGTTTGGCTTGTTCAGTAGATATAAATTAATTTCTAACAGAATATGCTTTGAGACTTCTAGTTTCTTTTGAGAGCCTGATGTGTGTTAGCTGATGGTTGGAATTTCCCCTTGGTAGTTTCACGACTGGAGGAACGTGAATCAGAAATGAAGAAAGAATATAATGCTCTACATCAGCGTCACACAGAGGTAGGATGTCATCTCATTATTTATAAATAAACAAACTCTTAGCCTATATGTAAAGTCATGTCAAAGAATTCTAGTGATGACTAGAGCTTCTGAACTTTGGGAACATCAGAAATACCTGGATGGAGCCAGGCTCGTTCCAAAGATGACCAGTAACAAGACCAGAGGTAACTGGCACAAACTGGAACACAGAAGGCTCCCTCTGTACATGAGTAGAAGCTTCATTACTGTGAGGATGATAGGTTACCCAGGGACGTGGTGGAGTCTACATCCTTGAAGATATTCAGAAGCTGACGGGATGTGGTCCTGGGCAACCTACTCTAGGTAGCCCTGTTTGAGAAGGGACGTTGGATCTCATGGACCCCAGGAAGTTCCAGTGTTCTGTGATTCTGTAAGCAGTACCTTGCTGCCTCATCTCCAACTGGCATTGGGCCTTCAGGAGACATTTAATGTTATTTCTGGATCTGCTCTTCCATGGCTCTTATGTTATGGATTGAGTTAAAGTATTTTCTGACACAGTTTGCTGACAGATTTTCTGTCAGATTAGTCCATTCACTTACATTATCAGTTTATAAAATGAGCTAAGATAAGGAGATGCACAAAAGAAGAAAAGGAATTAGAAATGATTCCTAGAGAAGATCAGGCAAAAGCAGAAATGAAGTTTTTTCTTCTTCCCTTTCTGCCTTATGGATTTTTTTTCTCCTCACAGATGATCCAGACCTACGTGGAACACATCGAGCGATCCAAGATGCAGCAGGTTGGGGGAAATAATCAAACTGAGGGGAGTCTACCTGGGAGAAGGTAGGGCCATAACCTCTCCATGGAATGTATGCTATACAGGAACTTAGAAACTGGGTGCATGTATGTGAGAGAGAGAAACCGGAAGCAGGATCTTTGCGGTAGGCATGGATTGTAGTTGAAGCTTTTCTTGTAATGGGCTGTGGGTGAATTGCGGGTATGATGATGAGGAGCTTTATGTGTTCTGTTAGAAAACTTAGGCTTTGTCATGCTGCTGTTGATAGGAGGCCTCTGGAAAAATTTGTATTTCCAGGTAGCATGTAGGATGTTTATCAATGGATGGAGGTGTCAAATGTGGTATTTGTGTGTGTGTGTGTGTTTGTATGTGTTTGTGTGTGTGCTAGACAGCAAAACTGTAGCAATTAAATGTGTTAGCCATTACAGGATTTTTTGTATTCTGTTCCTTCAAGGGTGGCTTTCTGTAAGTCAGTCACCCAATAGACCTACTTATTCCCGAGAAATTGATTTTATTCTCTCTTCCTGGCCCTGTTTTCAGGGCACCGAACCGATAAGAACCAGCCTTTGCTTAAAGAAGGCAGCGGTACAAAAGAAGCTCAGTACATAGAAGGACTAGTCTTATGTAGTATTAGAACAAATTTAAAGCACAAAAATTGCAGTTAGGTTGATTTCAGTACAGGTTCATCTGTTCATAACTGATGTGTGGAGGAACCAAATGCTGATGATATCAGTAACATAGTCCACGGGTTGAGAAGTAGAAGTGATGTTCCATAGATACTGGTTAAAGAATTAATAGATCACATGACACATAATCTACTTGGATTAAACATAATCTATTAAGTCACTCAGCCCTAAGAAAGATGTTCTCTCTGGCAGTTTTTATGCATGGTAGATTACTATTTGTGTTAATTATCACATGATTATTAATGAGATGGTTAACACTATAGTAACACTATCTAACCCAGGAAATTTTAGACTAAAAAAAGTGTTTTCCAGGGGAACAATATTGGCCAAGTAATATGCTGCAGGAAATTAAATCTTCTTGTTGTCCATGCCTTTCTTTTTTTTAAATTTTCTTCTGGATTTGGAGATTATTAAAAAGTTTTGCACACTTACTTAGTGACCAAAAGCCATGGGAAGTGTTGGTCTGAAAAACAGATGGAGACAGTACCAGCTGCACAGGAGTACTCCAAAAAGAATGCCTGCTAGGTGTGTCCTCCCTCAGCTCTGACTGATCTTAGTTAATATCTGTGAATTTCAGCTGGTTAATAGTACTGAACTTCACTCAAAAATGAAATCTTTAGGAAGCTTTAGGCTTTGAAAAAGGAGTAGGGATGGCATGTCTGACGATACACAAAGGGCAGCTTGGGGCAAAGACACTGACATGAAAATACTGGGAAAACAGGTAAACGGAAAGCCATGGAGGTTTTTGAAGTATCATCTCATTGGAATGATGAAATACAAAAGAATAGCATTGAGCAAAATTTGGAGATGAGGAAACAGCAAAATTATTTGAAATTAAGAATAAAGAAATGTGTTAAGAATAAAGGAAGAAAAAGTGATAATATTTTAGTAACTTGTAGTTATGTCTGTAACAATTACTGGAATGTCGGTTGATTTTGGGGTAATGTACTAGAAAGGAAATTTCAGGTCTTGGCATAGGACATGTAAATACCCTCTGTCTGCTATGGCTCCCTGTTGCAGTACTGTACTGCTGTGGAAAAGTCTGAATTCAGATTGTTGAAATTTTGACTGTGTATTGCAAGAAAGAAAAAGGGAGAGAATAAGAGGCCCAACCCACTTGGTCAGTAGAAGAGGCTTGAAGGATGGAGAGGGAGTAGTAAAAGATCTTCAGAAATTTTGGTGTCTCTCCTGGGTCTCCAGCCAGATTCTCTGTAATAGAGTAATGCAATATCCTGATCTGGGAGGGGACCCACAAGGATCATCGAATCCAACTCCTGACCCCATATGGGACAACCTAAAGGTTAAACCATATGTCTCAGAGCATTGTCCAAACACTTCTTGAACACCAACAGGCTTGGAGGCATGACCACTTCCCTGGGGAGATTGTTCCAGTGCTTTATTACCCTCTCAGTGAAGAATTTTTTCCAAAATTTCATTACTGTCTGTAATAAATAAAAAGATACTTCTGTAGCCTTGGCTACAAGAGTAAATTGCAGCTCGAAGATACTGGTGTCTCAAAGTAAGGTCCTTTATTCTGAATCAGTTTGTAAGACTTTTATTTGTAAGGCTACCAAAGCCATACATAAAAGAAGTTACATATGAGTGAAGGGGGACTATTTACCCTTCCTCTTCTGACAATTGCCCAGTCCTTGCAGAAGTATTTCTTCTAGAGAGGAGTAACTAAAGGCTGTTGTAGTTTCTGAGTGGGCTGTATAATGGATTAACTCTGCTCTTTTTTTCTGCAAAACAGTAAATAATAATAATTGCAGAATGCAGTGTTTGTAGTCTGGCTAAAATTGGATTGTTTAAAATATAAAAATATATTGGGGAAAAAAAATAAATCAAAAGATAGATGGCAGCCTTCCTAGGCAAAAAAGACATGCATAATGGCTGTAGAAAGCAAGAGGAGGCTTGGTGTAAAAAGAACCAGTAGTTTGTAGGTGTTCATAAAATCTCCCTTACCAGACCCTTCTTCCCTTTCTTCTCTCCCTCTCGCAGTATTACAGTCCACAGTGAGCTTGCAGAACATGGTCTGATCCTAGTGTTACAACTGAAATGGGATAAGTGTGTTAGACTTGTTTCCCTTCCCACTTATCCTTCTGTAAATAAGAATATATTCGTGGAAGTACTTAGACAGTAAATTATAAAAGTACCATAGGCTAGAGCATGCTTAGGGCCTCCCTCTTTTACAAGGTGGTTCATATACACACCTGCTAAATTTGAGTTGGACTGCGTGGTAGAAATTGATTTTAATGATATTTTCCTTCCCTAGCTTTCAAATAAGCTAATATTGCCTGTGGCTTTATGTTACCATTCTGTGAAAGAGATGCACAGTGAAAAGTGTTCCTGGTTATGTCTGCAGGACTGCCATTTCTGAGATGAAGGGCTAAATTTTCATCAAGAATTGCCTCTTCATATTAGAAAAATTAGTCTTTTACCCTTTTAAGCATGGCATATTGCTAGTTTCCTTGGATAGAAAAAAAACACTGTATGTCTACAAAAGCCCCTGATGTGGGGCTATGATCTGGGTTTGTAGGAACCACCAGGGGCAAATGGGACTTTTTCCTTCATTTCAAGCTTTGTACTGTTGGCGTGTGTGTGTGTGTGTGTAGCTCTGTGTTTGTATATGCTTGTGGCACTTGGGGCAGATATGTGTTTTTTGTCTCTGCACAGCTGGGTAGGGGTGAATACCAGTGTTTGTGTATCTTAGCGCACTGATGTGCCCGGGGCTGCGGGGGGGGGAGGAGGGGACAGGCATAATTTCTCATGGTCTGTCACACAACTTTGAGTGCATTTATTTATTTTCATCTGTGGATGTGCTTGGGTGTGCTAGACTGCATAGGGGTGCATATTTGCATAAAACCGTAAGTACGATGAGTATGTTTGCCTGTCACTTGAGAGAAGTTTGTGTAAGAACTGTGTGTGTGGGGGTGAATTGGCTGCCATCCCAGAGGGGTAAAGGGTACAAGTGCACACTTCCACCTGGTGTGGCTTGGAGTGCACGCATACCCCCTATCTGTTGCATGACTTTGCTCTCTAATGGTTGTTTTTTTGTCTCGCTTTTTGTGCGATTGCTGCTCTGTTTTGGCTGTTATGTTTGTCACTGCAGTCATCGCCAGTCATGGAGGAAAAGGTAAATCCTGTTGCTGCATCTTATCTTTCTTAAACCTAGTTTTGGAGGTTGCTGTCGAGTGGCAGCAGTGTGATGCTGAGAATGTGCTCTACTGGCATGTTTGCCCTCTTTGTCTATTGACACCCATATTAGACTTGCTCGTTCAGGTGAGGCAGGGGGAACCATCAGGCTGCTGGGATAACACAGGGAGAAGAAGCTTGTGTACTCAAACACAGAAGGTGCAGAAGTTCAGTCCCGTTTGGCATCAGTCCTCTGTGATTGAACGTTTACACTTTATGTCCCAGAATATTTTAAAAAGTCATCTTTTCTCCCTTGTTTTACTGTAGAGTACGAGGCATGCATATTTGCTGAGTGGGAAAGAAACTGCGTGTCTCTATTAGCAGCTCTCCAAAGGCTCTTCTGACTTTGGGCTGGGCAGAGAGTGCTATGCCTGGAGCCTGCAAAGAGAGCAGTTCTCGTCTCTGAATGCTGGAAAACAAATCGTAGTTTTGTTACGTTTTGTAAGCTTCAGGGTGGTACTTGTAGAGCATCCTGATCCCGTTTTTTGGCCACTGGAAACCTTTATTGAAGAGTTTGTGTTGCCTTGTAACACAAGGTAGAACTAACCAAGTGTTAAGAGTCACCCTGTGCTGGAGAGAATTGGGTGTATGAAGATTACTCCAGCACTCAAAATGTAGAGCCGTCCCTGAGGATACTCTAAAGTTCTTTGAAGACTTGTGCTCAGCCCCAGGGCTGCAAAGCTGAAGTTAGATCTTGTATGGTGTTTGCTCTTTCCTCTTCCCTGGGAGGTTCAGAAGAAGAGGCTGGAAGGTGTTTCCAAAGAAACTCAGCAAGAAAATTGCCTTAAAATCTGCGTTGAACTACTTTCTTAAAGATGCTACAGCTTCTGATGCTATGGAGACTTTGTACCTCTGTTCTCTGTTTAACAGGGACTGTCAAGTTGATGCGTTTCCTTGACATTCAGTGACATGCTGTAGCTCCTTGCATGTTAAATGTCCGTATGTTGTATATGAATGTAAAAATAAGCTAAGAGTTCTCAAAAGAAATCTGACAGAGATTAAAGAGGAAGTAATGTCTCTCTTGACATATGTTCGGGATGGCTTCTATTTCTCAGTGTGGCCAGTAGGTTATATCAGGTCATCCCAGCATAGTCGTAAAACTGTTTATATTACAGCATGTTGTTAGATATTCTAATGGCACCATTTGTTTTGCAAGGAATTTTTTGCAGTTATAGGAAATTTTGTCCAGCTACATACACCTATGAAGTATGACTCCCTTAAGACCATTATTCTAATCTGAAGAAGAGGAAATAAATGAAACTAATGATTTGAAACAGCTTTGAAAAATGACCTTTTTTTTTCTTCTCCTTGAAAAAAATACAATTCTTTTGAAGTAGACTGAGACCCTTGAGTTACTTCTTCAACTGTAGAGCTCAGAATTTTCCATCTTTGTGGCATTAAGTTCTGATTTCTAGTTTTGAATCTTTTCATAATCTCTTATATGTAACCAAGTATACTTTTTGTGGCTTTCAGAGCAGTACTGTGCCAAGGGTGAAGATTTCATATAAGGGGAAAATTTCCCTGGTATGTTATTTAGAAACTTAAAACACAGCTGTTAGAAACTTTCAGGGTCTTTGAATGATATCAGTAGGATAAAGACAGATAAATGCAGGATGACAGACAGAGGTAAATGTGCTTTGACATCATGACCTGTTAGGAGCAGGTGTAAATCACAGGATAGAGAGAAGAAATTGGGATTTAGGCAAACAGCAGTGGAATGTTTTCTATAAACCTTTAGTGATTTTTAATATTTAAAAGTGACCAGCACCAAAACGCCTTTAGAGTGGAAAGGCTGCAAGGAAACTGCTAATTCCTGTCATATATGAATCTGGTTTTGAATATATTGAAAGATGATTGCATCTTCTTTGAAAAAGGAAGTCTGGTTAATAGGTGTTGTCAATGGTCTATCTTCCTCAAAAATCCAATTACCTGCAGCTTTTGTAAGAGAGTCTATGAAACTTCCATGTATGAGTCTTCAGCAACTTCAAGAGAGAATTTTAATGCATATTCTTAGGAAAAGCGCATCCCAAATCTCCTTGCTGGGCCATGTTGGAAACACCTTTCTACCTCTTCTGCCTATCCTCAGCACGGGCAACTCTAATGGATTGGTGCGGGTGCTGTGGTGGCTGGGCAGTACTCAGAATGGGAAGGCTTGATTTTCTCCACAGACATTGTCTCCTCTGCTAGGCACTCCACCTCCTTCCTTCGTAAATGATCTGTCTCACGTACCACCTCTTGTGTTAGTGTGTTTACATACACCCCGGCAGGCATTAGGTCCTGCTGCAGTTGTTTTGCCCACTCCCACGGGCCGGGGTGAGGTGATTGTGATGGTTGGCTAGCCTGGTCATCAGACCAGTGCTGGTGATCATTAAAGAAAAGCACATGAAGGTCAACTGTTATTAATACTGGTGTACTGAAGGTTGGATTTCATCCATCCCCACACCAGTGAGCAGAAGCCCCACACAGGAGTAGGTGAAGTACCATCGCTGAGCCCCTTCGTGGGTACAGAGGATCAGCTTGGTTCATCTCTGCAGGGCCACTGGAGTCCAGTTAGTGGAGGCTGCTGGGGTTATTCCATAAATGGATGTGCACTCTGTCCCTGCAGGCCTGCTTCTTTGGCACAAAACCAGTTGCTGTTTTCAGCATGCTGCTGCAGCCTTTTCCACCTCTGCTGCTTGTTCTATATTTTCTCCCCCTGGAACTTGGTCTTGAAACCTGTGCCAGCTTTTATGTTCAGAATCAAACCCACAGCTAGATAATCAACTATAGTTGCCAGAAGGAAGAAGATAAGAAAATGTAATGACAGTTATCTGGCAATATGAATGATGCATTTATTTATACCTTTGTTTAATTTCTGAATTTTGAGTGCATTGTAATATGAATATGGGGAGGCGATCAGAGAGTACAAATATTCTTTTTCTTGTTTAATATTGGAAGTGATCCAAACACCTCTGGTTTCTGCTCTTAGAGCTAACCAGATTTGGGATGGAATGTACAGAAGTGCCATGTAGATGACACTCATTTAAAAGCCTCTTTCCTGACCCAGTGGTGATACCTCTAGAATCTCTGGGACCCTTTTTTTTTTTTTTTTTCTGTGAGAGTTGTTTACTGTGGCTTGTTTTCCCACAGTACCTTTATTTCTCAGAAGATACACTGGCTTAAATTGGCTGATGATTCCCTGCACTTCTGCATTGCCCCAAAATGTTTTGTATGGATAGAGATGTCAGTCGTGCCTATTGTGGTCACTTGACCCCATCCTCTTTCTTAGAGTCTCCCCAGGAATAGGTTTGGCTGTAGCAGTGGACATCATGGGTATGAGTAGACAACATCATGGAAGTGTGGGAGTTGAGAGTTCATACAGCTGCTATGTGAGGGGAAGGAGTGCAATTCAATTTCTAGTGACTAGTATTTCACATAGTCTAGTGTGCTGTTTCTTTTCTAGAAGAACCTTGTAATGGCTAACAGTTTGGTTTCCCCTTTCTCTCTGTTTCTGTGTTTAGCAGGAAGGAACGTCCTAACTCTCTGAATGTCTTCCCCCTCGCTGATGGCATGGTACGTGGGCAGATAGGGGCCAAGATCGTCCCAACACTGGACCACTGGCACCTGAGTGACCTCGGCCAGCTGCAGTCCAACTCCAGCTACAAGGTTTTATAGACCGTCATGGAGCAAGGGTTTCCCGCTGTCAACATCAAACATTTCATTAAGATGGAGACCAATCTGTGTCCATAACCCTTTGCAGCCTCTCCCTGCTGTGCATCCTCTCCCTTGGTAGCTGTGCCATAGGTGGGAGGATAGTCTTTTGGAGATCTGGCATATGGTGCCAGGAGGGATTTGACACAGCTCCTCAAGCTTCTTGTCTCAGTGATAATCTCCTTTACTTGGCTGGCCCCAAGTTGAGAGGAATGTGAGGGGAGACCATTAGGGGTTTAGAGAAGATAAATCCCTCAATTTTTTTATATCTTATTTGGGAGAGGGAATGGTGGAACCTGTCCTTTCTCTCCCCCTTGATAAGAGCAGTGGTTTTGTACCTCTTGTGGGACCAGGCATTGAGTTACACTTGCTCTCCAGTGTTTGTCCTTTTTGACTGATTGCTTCCCTTTCCTTCCTGTCTTCAGTGAAAAGGGCTCCTAATCCTCTCTGGATGCCCAGATCTTGCACTGTGCTTAAAGGTCTTCAGTTCCTCATATGTCTAGTCCTTATTCTAGACTTGCATTGTCTACCTTCAGTGTGCTGCCTTCTGCACTGGGGCTTGCAAAAAACCTCACACCATTGCAACTGCACAGAAGCAGCTGCATGGTTCTACCTGTGGCTTGTGGTGCTCTGCTCTGCCTTTTGAAACTGGCCTGAGCCCAAAACCCCAGATTTTGTGTTATTGGGTGACAGCTCACTGCAGTTATTTACAGTTTAAACTATAGATGGTGACCCACATTTCCCATGAGCTGTACCTGTAAACTTCTCAAAGTCTTTGTGCTCAGGATCCCACCAAATTCCTCTCTTTGAATGATGTTCAACAAATGCACAGTGAGAAGCCTGAGAGCCATTGGTGCATCTGCCCAGCATGGCTTACAGTATGTCCACCAGTATCCCACAGAACTTCTGGTCTGCTTTAGAAGTGTCTGATAACATTTCTCTGCCTGGAATTTGTAGAACATCAGGTGTTTCATATATCATATCTAAGGACTGGTCCCTTTGAGAAACTGTAAATTACTAATTCTGTAAAGTATGTTGAGGTAGTAAAGGCAGAAGGAAAAGAAACAAAGAGGAAAAAACCCCAACATCTTGTTATACCCATTTGCGTTGTCTCCAGATTACATTAATGGTACTGTGGCCCGAGGGACTTTGCTGGAGTGGCTTTCTTCATGCATAGCACAAGAAATTTAGAGAAACTCAAAATTTATGCAGAAAACAAAGAAGCAACTTCCCTTTTTTTAACACTAACTTTATAAAGTAACCAGACATAGCACAGCACAGACCTTAGCACTTCATCAACCCTCTGCCATAATGGAAGTTGGAAATCCAGAAGCAAGACCTTTGGATGGGATGGAGACTGTTCTTGGAACCCAACCCTTGCCGTTAGAAGCATGGAAGTTTGGGAAACGTAGTTATTTGCAGAGTACCAATCAGGTCTGCTTTTCTGGAGAGCTTTGGCTGGAGTTACGGAATAGCAATGCCACAGTGCAGTAATGTAATTAAGGATGGTGGAAATGGAGTCAGCATACCTTGGAGTTCTCCAGCAGCCAGGCATATGCAGCAGGGGGTTACTTTTTAGAGAAGAGCTGAGAGGGTGTTTGGGTTAGATCTCCCTTTCACAGACTTGCTAAGGCTGTGGAAGACTTAATTCTTTAAGTGGTGCCATTGCAGAACTTCTTAAAGAAGTTGAGTGGATCTCGCTGATAGCCCAGTGGCTGCATTGCAGGAGAATGCAACAGGAGACCTGATAAATTGGAAGTTTTATGTCCGAGTTCAGGTGAGGGAGGGTTACTGGCTGGATCTGTTATGATTTGTTGGGCATGTCAGGCAAAAAAAAATCCATTTCTGGTTAGAAGCAAACTTTGTGCAGAAGTAGTACAGTGCTACTCCAGATGTGTCTGGTGAGTAGTGCTGGGATTTGTGTTGGTGTTCATTAAGAAAGCTCAGAAGTGGGATGCTGGGTTTAAGGAGGCTAGCTAGTAGGGTGGAGGTAGAGAGCTTGGGCTGTGGGAAACTTGGATGAGGTAGCATGTTATGGAGGATTTCCTAAGACTAAGGAGCAAACCTAGGAATAATTAAAGAATGTGAGTGAGTGACTGAAGAGATTTGCAAGTTGGAATGGCAATTTTCCTCCTGCAGGCTTCTTGCACACTCTGACTAGAATGCTATTTCTTAAATATTTTGCCTGACTAAAATCTCAGCAGTACTGCTCATGCACTCTTTGCATCTTCTTCAGCAGCTCTGATATTTCACTGACATCAGCTGTACACACATGACTCACCTCCCCAGTATGTATGTATGACTGTTTTCCCTTCTTCATGGGGCCATACTATAGTGATATTTTAAGTATTTTGCATACTTCCTGTTTTCTGGTTTAGTTGCTGTCATTGTATTATTTTATTTTTACATTCAGTTGTACATTTATTTCATAGAATGTTTTGGAGATGAAAGTCCATAACTTTTTTGTTTTTATGTACTATGCTTTCAGTGTTATAACCATACAATTGTGGCTTCTCATGGTGACGTATGACTGCTATGAATGTTGGGCCTTTGCAATGCATTTTGGAGGTCACTGCTACACATTTGATGTTTAGGAGGTTGACAGGTATGGCTGTAGGTAAGTGGTGGTTGTGGAGAGTATTCTTGGGGTGAGCTGTGGGTTATGGAGAGTGCTTCCTACTCCGCAGAGAAGAGCCATACACTTAGTGAAATACTTAGCATTAATGAAGCACCTAGGACAAGAGAAGAAAGATACCAGCAAAGATTAGTAGAGCTTCTGGGCTGTGGAGGGGAGCACCTTAGTATTATTTACGTTTGGGAGGTATTTCTCCAGCACAGGCTGGTAGGTTGATAAACTATGTTTTCTAGGTAAATAAAACACTCAGATGTATAACCAGAGAGTTATTGAAAGAGCAGAGTAATTACTTGCCGATGTGTTCTGAGTTAGAGGCAGATTATGTTAATAAACAAGAAGTTACAGAGTATCTGTGATACAAATATTGTCCTGTAGACCCAATGATACAGGGTTTCTGAATGACCTCTAGTTCCTGACAAGGAATGACATGTGGGCCCACCTTGGTGTCTCTTTTTTACTGTGCTACAGTGCTCATGGACTTTGGTTATGCTTCTAGACTTACAGTGGGTACAAGAACATCTCTGAATCCTTTCATCCAATGGAAGTTTTGGTTGGAAAAAGGTTTTATGGTTCCTCTTTTCACTTGATACTTTTGTCACTTTGTACATTAGAAAGCACAGCAGGCAAACTGCACTTGAAAGCTTACTGAGTCATATTTGTTCTCAAAGACCTGGTTTGCTTTTTTTCCTTTATGTATTAGGAAAGTAGCTCCTGAAACAGGAATGTGAAGTAAAAGTGTGGGAAGTGTAGTTTTCACATGTAGCAGCCCAAGTGAAAAGTGTCCATCTCAGTTCTGATGCTAAAATCAGCAAAAGTGCAGAGAGACAATTTGAATGTCCATGTGGGAATGTGGGTGCTGTTTGGACTGACAATGCAGAAACTACATACAAAATGTGGATCATATTTAGTGGTAACACAGTTCCAAAAAATCTTAATTTCCAATATAAAAATGCACAGATGCAACGTAAAACCTTTGACTTCCACAGTGCAAAGTAGAACAGGGTATTTTAAACATATAGAGGCCAGTCTAATTAAAGGAAGATCTTAATAAGATTCCAGATTTAAAAAAGAAAAAGGCTGCGAAGGGTTAAGTCACCATTTTTTTCAGTCTTCTCTCTCATCCCATTTTGAATTTTTTTTGACATATCAGAAAGTTATTATTAGTACAAGAGAACAAGACTTCCAAATTAGTGAAGTGAGACAGCGTCACAGCTCCAAGGCTGGGAGGCTCAGAGCAGCCTCTGAGCAGAATCGGGACCTTTCTAGTACTTGCACAAGAGGGGAGAGGAAAGTAGTAAAGATTAAAGCTGGGTCTGGATGTGCAGATACTGGATGTCACTGCACCCAATTGCAACTCATTATCACATATAACTCTCATTGTTAATTTTGTCATCTCCCTGCAGGCAGTAATTAGAATGGGCTGCTGTGAAGAATGGGGAGATCTCGTTTGGGTCTGGGAGAGATCACAGCATTGGTCAAGACATTAATTGGCTGACTGGGAAGCAATGCTGGGTTAATTGACAAATGGGTCAGAGTATAAAATCGTGACGGAGCCTTAAAAGCCTCCCATGTTTTTCAAGAGGTGGTATTACAAGAAATGGGGCTGTAATGTCTGTATGAGAGCCATTTGTGCACATTTCATGCTGGGAATCCATCTCCTATGTTAATTTCTCAGCTTCTGATTTTTTGAATTCTTGGGTTTTGTCATCCTGTCATGTGGAAGTGGGTATACCACACCTGTTTCTACTGTGTTGTCAAGCTGGACCCATACCTGGCTAGCTTCTGTGTCAGGTAGTATGGGGACATAGGTCTCCTGTGCTAACAAAGTCAGACCATCCCCGCTTGGTGTCTGCTTTGCTTCTGCACTTTAGTGTCAAAACCACTTTGCTGTTCTCTCATCCAGGTTGTGCCAATGGCTTACAGTAATGACATCATCTGATACCTCTAAGAGGCCACTTCAGATCCTTCCCAAGCAATATACATGTTGTCTTCCAGTCTTGGGAAGCACTGGCCTGGCTACCACAAGTGGCAAAGCCCTTCAGCTTTCAGTGGAGTCAATGTGAGCTGCAGGAGCTTTTCACTTATGATAAGGCCACCTTTCCTGAGATGCATGATGAAGAGTCACATACTGATGTGACTTGTGAAAAGCAATGTTTGGTAGTAAAGGAGGAAAGATGTTAGTCCTTTCACAGCTGGGTTTTGCTTGCTGAGTTCAGCACGAGAACTCACTGCTTCATTGTGGTTGCAGTGCCTCTTGTCACCAGCAAGCACTGGACATGCAGCTGGTACGGCAAGCAATACTCATTCTCCATAGTGCTTAAAGGCAACCATACGCCAACAAATGGGATATTAATTGAAATGTATAGCTGTGCTTTTCCCTTTTTGTTCTTCCCCCGCCCTGGAATTGCCACAGTGCCCCCAAGATGAAATGTCTGAATCTGGGCAGTCCTCAGCAGCTGCCACACCAAGCACCACTGGAACCAAGTCCAACACCCCCACATCATCTGTGCCCTCTGCGGCCGTCACGCCCTTGAATGAGAGCATCCAGCCCATCGGCGAATACAATGGCGTGACCAAGAGCAATAAGAGAGCACGAGAAAAGCGGAACAGCCGGAACATGGAAGTCCAGGTCACGCAGGAGATGAGGAATGTCAGCATAGGTATGCAACCTGGAGCTTGGGTATGTGGTCGTTAAGCTAATTGACTTCCCGGTGCTTGTGTTACAGGAAGAGGCTGGGAAACTTGAGGAGTAATCAGCTTCATAAGCATAGAATTTGAATTAGCCTTATTTAGAAAGATACGTGAGCAAGACAGGGCTAATTGGATGTTAGCAGTTTTCTGGGCAACACATTTTTGAAAAGTCAGTAACATGAAAAGTTGCACAAATATACAGGATGGGAGTAAGTTATTGAGTTCAGTCCCCTGCAGTTGCATTCATCCATGTCATAGAACCTCTTTCATGCACAGTCAAGTCCCGTCTTTGTCTAACTGATCTTTTGGAAAGCTGTTTCTGGACCTCATCAATATGATAGTTAAAAGTTTCCGTTTAGTTTTCTCTCTGGATTTATTCATAAGTATTAGATCCGGTTGTTCATATGCCAAAGTTGTCAGTCAGGTTAAATAGTTATCTTCTGTGTGTTTATCCCACACCCTGATGTGTTTAAAAATAGTAATTATATCCAGCTGTTTTTCTTAGCTAAATAAGCTTTTTTCATTTAGTCTGTTTCTCATTTAAGAGTCCTCCCAAATCTTTGGAAGTTCAGTTGTTTTCTCTCCGTTTCCTGGAGTCCTTTAGTAACTCGAATTCATGATTTTTTTGGGAAAGCCGTCACCTAAGCCTGTAGCACCAGGCTATTTAAATAAAGAAAATGGTGTAATAAGATGATAAAGACCCCTTTCTGTGCTTTTTAACACAGCTGTGCCAGGGTAGTGTCTGAGCAACTCCTGGCCTGTATTGTACTTAGATTTGCAGCGGCCTTTAGGAAATGAGGAGTGGTCTGTTTTACATGTCACGAACTTATATACAAAAGGGCTGTAAAACTAGCTGAAGTTCATAAGGAAAATCTGTGCAGAAGCACAGGGATGGACGTGGGTCCCGAGGTTAGCATCTGAGCCAGATAATCATCTTTATTCCCTAGTAATTCTGGGGAAGTTCCTCTGCTAACATTAACCCGGGTTCCTAACAAATGGGGACTGTGAAACAACATGTAACATCTTTTGTTGCAGCATTTGAATGAGAATAGCCATGACTGCATCCCGGTCTGTATTTAGATTATCTCAGGGGGCACCAGGGTCACAGATGTCAATCTGCCATTGAAACTAGTGTAGTTGTCCATTAAAGTGTATGGCTTACGCATTGCCAACTGCTAAATTGTGAGCTATTTGATGATCCTGGCCAAGGTAAGTCAATATAAGCAGTGGTGTCAGAGAGATTAAGCATGGATGTCAGTAGTTTGAATGCTCTATAAATAGTTACCCTTATTTTTACAGTCGCTTCTTTACAAGTGTGTTTACCATCAATTGCTTTCTTGGGTCAGAGTCTGGTCTCTGCTGTATGTGTGCCACTGTGCCATTGTGCATGTGAAAGCTTCTTTTTTCTTGGTGGAATTACCGTGTTGTGGAATCTACTCAAGGCAGATAGTTGCATCTTTCCTGTGTGCTCTGCATATTCAATCTTTCAGCTATTTCTCACACGTAATGCAAAATCAGATTTCCATGCTGCGGAGAAACACAGATACTTGAATTTTAATTACATGTTTGATGTATCTGTAATTAAAGTGCTTGTCAGTGTTGCAAATGCCTTAGAGCTGAACTACCCCAGAAAAAGGTACCTGTATTGTAGAAAAGCTTTGCAGCTTGGAAAAATAAAGAAGAGGAAGCCACTGTTTCTGTGAGCTTGAGAACCACTGGTGTATGGATGCCTACTTTGGCAAGAGATAGACATCACCTTTGTCTTCAAACATGGCATTTGTTGCCAGCTGGTGCATAATGCCAGCCTTGGGCTTTGTGTATTTGGCTACTGGGGCTGTTGGGAAAGGTCAAAAATTTCATATCTAACACTGATGAGAGACTAATGTAGTTTACAGATTAGGTCTTTAATCCTTCAAGAATTTCTTGGAAGAACAAACAATGCATTCATATTGTTTGTTACAATGGGCGTAAGTCTGAGCTTTTGAACAGTTTGGTATGTGATAAATGTGACTTGACAAGAGGAGGAAATTCCTTATTCTTTAAATACTGGCTTCAGGCTGTAGATTATACAGAAACAAGAACAGATTTTATCTACCAGGTTCTTACTGAAATTTCACTGTCATAAGTATCTAAACCAGTTGTGTACTTGAGAATTTGTATGAAAAAATAATTCTATTAAAACTAAATAGTGTTAGTTCATAACTAATCTCTGTGAAGCAATACAGAAAATCACTGTGTTGTTTTCGATCTCAGTTAAAGCTGCACTGGAAAGTTCTTACTGACATAAAAAGTTTATTTGGAACTTATTTTAATGGATGAAGTATTTCTGGTTATCACATTTTAATGAGGATTCGGGCTAATGACTTTGGTGACACTGGTGTGTGGGGAGGGAGGAGATGCTTATGGTCTTCCTGCTCTGGGATTGGTGAGAGCACCTTCCCAGCAGCAGTATGTTTGTGACTCTAGGTGATCAGCCAATTTCTGTTCCTATTTTAAGAATTTGAACATGGCACCATGAAGTTTTGAAACCTCAATATTCAAAGCTGCAGAAGTCCCTTCAAGGAACAGCATGCTGCTAAAGTCCTGATCCTATAGATCATATGTATTGTCTTACCTAGGAATGGGCAGCAGTGATGAGTGGTCCGATGTTCAGGACATCATAGACTCTACTCCAGAGCTGGATATGTGTCAAGACCCCCGCCTGGAGCGCACTGGTAACAGGTATTGATTGTGACTTTTCACTGTGCTCTTTCACATGGTTTTACGAGGGGTAAGGAACGGATGCTGTAGCTCACACTGAGTTAAAGATGCAGCTGTTTGAGAAAGTCTATATGTTCTGCCTAGTGTACGAATGAGGGGTTCCTACCTTCTTTGAGAGTCTCTAGAGAAGGCTAATGTCTGATAGTAATCTGCAGAAGAATCTGTCCAGTTGACCCAGATTGGCCTTGCTGAATCAGGGAGGTCAGAAAGAAGGAGCAACAAAAGGCTTAAGACAGGCAAAGGTGACACGGACTTAAGCTATCAGGAAGAGGGGAAAGATGCATAATAATAATAATAGATTGATTCTGAATTCTGTTTTAAAACATCAAGCTTTTTCCAGTTTTAATTTTCTCAAGTGTTTGAAGAACAGGGGCAGGGCTGCTCCATGAGGGACGACAAGCAGGAGTAACCCCAGTGATCTTAGTCCCACAGGTTCAGAGCAGAGAGGGCGGAGCACTGGTAGAGCTCCAGCAGCAGCCCCAGAAAAGGCAAGGGGATGAATGAGGTGCTGGTGCTACCCTTGAGCAGCAGGAGACAGGGCTGAAAACAGGAACACCTACAGTGTAGCTCAGAGAAGGACTGAAGGAACAGACATGAGGTGAAAGGGACCAGAAGGTGGGCACAGGTCCCGGATGAGGCTGCTCAGAGCAATTTCGACCCATCAGGACCTTAACAGAGTTCTCTGAATTAGAAGACTTTTACTGCACTACTCTGCAGCTCTGGTTCATATCCATGCCACATTTTGTATTAAATAGGAGGCTCCCTAAAGTTGTCTAATTTTGGCACCACATTTCTGTGAGGCATGTATTACTCTAGAATTATTACTTTAGGTACTTTGGTTCATTTTTACTAAGTTCTGGTGGTTAATTTTACAGGATTCATTAATTTTTACCCTTGTCTGGTGGGTAATTTGGCACTATGCTAGCAAAAATAAGCCCCTACCTCTTAAAGGTATGCAGAAGATGGTACCCTGACATAGTTAAGGCAAGATCTCCTCACCGTCCAGTGACTATGATTTCCTTCTGTTGAGCACCCTCTTATCAAGAAGGATATGAGCAACAACTTTGCAACTGTGAAACCACAGACAGTTAAGCCCCCCTCAAAATATCTACGACACAGGGGCAATTTTTAGGCTCAGATGCAGGAGGAATCTAGGTAGCCAAACTGGCTCTGTGACTGATGAGATCAAATTGAAAATTGGTCAGACCCTAGGAAAAGAACGGAAGGGAGAGGATTGCTGCACTGGGAGCTCTTCAGGCAGTGATCTCTGGTCCCGGTAGTGAGACTGAAAGCTACAGGAGACAGAAGCTGATTCTGGGACTGCTGAACAACCTGCTTCCTGCTTTAAAAGCGTAATGCTTTTGAGATATATACAGCTTCTGGAAGTTGAGTGCTGGAGAGGTAGGCTCAAGCTGAATTGGGTCTTCAGGTCAGTTGCTGAGTGCCGATTGCTTCCTTTCACTGTGCTGTCCATTAGACTGCGCAAAGTGATTAATTCTGGTGCAGCCAAGGCACTCATTTGTAACTCTGCAGTGCTCTCAGATGTCTGGGTAGCTGTAAGTTTTTCTGTAACTGAAAACCCACTTTTTCTTTTTTTCCTTTTTCTCTGCAATGTGTTGTAACTTAACTCTGCAATAGTGGAGGCATCTACTGCACCCCATTTGTAACCTTCAGGTGTTATTCACTGGGACTTGATTTATTTAAGAATGAAACCATGCAATTTGAGATAATCTCTAGTGGTGCTGCCCTTTCTGTTAGACTGCTGGAAAAACAGCACAGCCTCTCTTCATGCTGACTGATTCCCCTCATAACAAAGCAGGGCTCTTAAAAGAATTGGCAGTGACAGTCACAGAGATTGCCTCACCCTCACCTCCTTTAAGAAGTGTTTTCTGCTTGAGCCATGAGACTGACAAGAAATGAAGAAGATTCTTGATGGTACCAAAGACACTAAGGTGGAGATGTGCTCCCATATAACATGATTTGAACACATTAACTTTGATTTAGCGTTCATGAAATATATTTTGCTGAAATGTGAAGAAACATTTCAGGGCATAGACTCACCTAAAGAAGAAGCTAACCCTTCAGGCTGATTTCACTTAAAAGCTGGCGAAGAAGAAAGGCCATTGCTGTTTTCAACATTTGAATCCTTACCTGATCTTACTGCTATCTAAGGTTGATACCTAACCTGATAGGAGTGTGGGAATCCTTATGGAGTCTGAAAAATTAGAGCTGAGAGCTTCTGCAAGTTAAAATTTTTCAGTCAGATACTAAGTAGTCATTAACTATTCTGATTTAAAATTAAGTGAGCTGGGCAAGCTTTGAGGCTGTGCGTGATAGGTACTCACCCTTGATATGGGGAATAAAATATGCTTTTTTCTTTACTAAGTACGTTCCCTGAATCAACCCATGGTGAACAGGTGGAATGTGCTCTAAGGGGTTTGATCACAATGGTCTGGGACGCTCAGTATTTCAGGGAGGAATGTTCTAGCTTCAGTGATGCCAAGTAACAGTAGTTTTTGTTTGTGATCTGTTTTTTTTTTCCCCAACAACAGCCCAACACAGGGGATTGTGAACAAAGCGTTTGGCATCAACACAGACTCTCTGTATCATGAACTTTCCACAGCAGGGTCTGAAGTTATTGGAGATGTTGATGAAGGAGCAGATCTGCTAGGTAAAAACCATTCTGTTTTCTCTGGTACAACGGCAACTATATTAAACTTCTAGAAGCACTTCAATTCTCTTTTTTTTTCCAGAACATGGATATTTGGCTTTTAAAATATAACATGGAAATTGAAACATTATATGACTGAAATATGTACCTGCAGTACAGCAATGCTTACTTGGAATATAATTTACACTGTTGGGTAACTTTTATTTGGGTTGTCTTTTTGTGCATAAGTTACTTTTTATAGGATTCTCCCTCACAAACAGTTCAAAGATGAAGCTTGGTCCTTCTGCTTCCTCCCCCAAGTTTTGCCCTGGTAATTTTACACAGTAGCAATTTCACTTGGAATAAAAGGTTTGTTTGAAATTTGCACGAAGGTAACTAGTTTTGTTATTGTTTTGAATTTTAAATTAAATGGAAATATTGTGGTGTGTATTATAGTCTCTACCCTTTTATAGTCAGTCTGAGAGAGTTAGTAGTTCACTTTTTAGGCTGATTTTGAAAGAGCTTGTATTACCTGAAGTCTGGTTATATTCTGTGTTCCTGATTAGGACTTTGAAGCACTCAGAGAAGCAATTTTGCCTCACGTAGCAGTCTGAGCCCTTTCCATACTTTTTGGTATTGGACTTTGGGGTATCTAGGTCTTAATTCATGACAGAATTTAAGCATGTTCTTAAGACTCGCTGACTGTTTTCCTAAATCAGGACAACATGAATGGTCTTTGAATACTCAGACAACATGGGCAGCTGATAAGATTTGTAATGGTGTATCTCACTTTCTGTCTTGCTGCTTTCAAGGAGCCTTAGGAGACATGAGGACTCCAACAGTATGCCTTTTATGCATTTATTAGCAGGATCTGAAAGTGTACATTGACTTTCTGGTTATTGCTGATGGAAGAGTGACAATGGATAACCTTGTAAATTTGGTTCTGTGTATATGTCCAGAACAGGATGAACTGAATCAAATCACAGATTGGCAGCAGTTTACCTTTGCATAAATTAAATTAGGAAACGATAGTATCACCTTTGAATGAGTCTTGTATCAGGACCCTCTAAAACAGTACAGTTCTGCAGAGAGGATAGATTTTACTCTATTTACCGAAGACTTAACCTTGAAGAAGTGGACTGGGCACTGGAAAGGAAGTCAATGCAATAATTCTTGCTTTATCAAAGACAAGAATCTGTGACATTATTATCAATAGCGTGTCTGGAATATAAGAACAACATCCAGACTATTATCAGAACACTCGCAATACTTTTTTGATATGGATAGGCTGATTTTTGTTTTTTTAGAAGCATGGTGATAGCCCTGCAACGTATCAGGCAGCTCTCGTGCATGGATTGATGACCGTTGCTTGAAGTGTTAAAACATGTATTGTTTTACCTCCAACTCGAGATTGCCAGAAGAAAAAAACCTGCAGAAGAATCAAGATGAAAGCACAGCCTTTCTCTGCCTGCAATTGGAGCCAACGCGTGCAGATACTTACAAAATTAAGAATTTATAAGGAAAAAGCAAGATTTCCAGATTTGAGAATCACCTGGATGTTAGCAGTCATTGCAGAAGGGCTGGAACTTGTCCTTAAAAGTGGGAGTGTCAGTAGGATCTACATCTGGCAGTTAAAGCTTCATCTGCCTGCTCTGGAATGAATTCTAGTTAGTCAGCCCAAATACGTGATTGGGAACTCTTCGTAGAGTTAAAAATGCTGAAGTTTTGTCATTGCCCATCTATTTTATCTTGGTCCTCAAGTGCTTCCTTATCTTGAAGAGCATGTGGTTGGTTATATGGCTATCTTCCACCAATCACTCTGCTGACTGCTGCTTTCCTTCTCTCCCCAGAGTGTCTGGGGCATCAGGAGTTGTCAGCTTCTGAGAGTCAGGAAAAGTATTTGCTTGGTGTATGAACTGCTTTGGGCAAGCTGTGTCCCACTTCTGGAAGCCTGCCTTCTGGGAGTCTACTTCCCCTTTGAATTACCCCATAGTCTGACCTAGTCATCAGTGAGAAATACAGACTGTTGTTTTCAAAGGGCCAAAGATTTTGGTTGCCCAAACCTCCCAAGGATGATCGCCACAGTTTCAGTTAAAGTCAAAGGTACCTCACCTCTTCCAGTAATAAGGCTGTTCAAAGACCAGTGATTGATTTTGGGATTGTGAGACATCTGTTGTTTGGCAATTACCACTCATGGTAAAAATATACAGAGACTTCATTGAACAGTGCCCATGGAAGTGTGGCATAAGAAGAGTATGTTTCTGTGCTGGTACAATTTTCTGATTTGAACAGTGGAGCAAAGCTCTTGCAGGTGTTCAGGTGGCAGGCTAGCAGAATAGGAAGGCTTTTCTCTCCTGTTTCCTTTTCAAACCTGGGAGATGAGCTGTGATGAAGTAGTGTGTCAAACTCTGAAGTCCTCAACATAGAAAGGAGGACGTGGATCTGTGGTCCGGTGGGGGGGCACAAAGATTATCAGAGGAATGGAGCACCTCTCCTATGAAGACAGGCTGAAGGAGCTGGGGCTGTTCAGCCTGGAGAAGACTCTGGGAGACTTTATAGCAGCCTTCTAGGATCTGAAGGGAGCTACAGGAGAGCTGGAGAAGGACTCTGTCGGGGAGTGTAGTGACAGGACAAGGGGTAACGGTTTTAAATTGGAAGACAGGAGATTTAGATTAGATACCAGAAAGAAATTCTTTACTGTGAGGGTAGTGAGGGACTGAAACAGGTTGCCGAGAGAAGTTGGGACTGCCCCATCCCTGGAAGTGTTCCAGGCCAGGCTGGATGAGGCTTTGAGCTACCTGGTCTGGTGGAAGGTGGGGTTTGGAACTCGATGATCTTTAAGGTCCGTTCCAACTCTAACCATTCTGTGATTCTATGTCAGGTAGTTCTGTGAATTTCCTGAAAAATATTAATCTAATTAATCCTTTTATTAAGTTCTGGCTACTGTCTCTTTCCACATAAAAACATTCTTTAAAATGAACACACACGTTGCCAGGATTGTACAAAGGGAGGAAGGCAGAATAAGATCTTAGAGTTCGCGTCTTTGACCAAGAAGTGAGATGAGTACTTTTTTTCTTTTTTTTTTTGGCATTGCGCATTAGAAAGCACTAATGAAGTCTTGTAAAGGTGGAAGCAAAAGGCTAGATCTTAGTACTGACACATCTGTCAACATTGTTCAAAGTTTTGATTCTTTTGTTAGATAAATTGTTCTCTCTTTGTGCTGTATCTTTGAAGAACCACAGAGGAAGAGTTTTATGGACGTGATATAAGAAATGAGATCCACAAGCCAAAAGAATTCTCTTTGTTTCTGGGTCATATTTGGAGCTCACTTCTCTCTGTAAATCCAAAGAATCAATGAAGTTTGAGTTAATGAAGTTTACCCCACCTAAATGACATTTGAATGCTTCCTCTAATCTGTCAAAATTTGGCAATCAGTCTTCAAAGAATATTCTCTCCTTTTGGACTCAATTTCTTAAAGAAAGAGAAATCTCACTAAAGAGGACTTTAAAATAGAAGGGTCTTACCGAAATTACCCTTGAGGAGCAGCTGGAAGGCAAGTCTGTTTCTTGAATCTCACTCATCCCTTCTGAATATCTGCAAGGCAGCCACCATCTCTTGGCACAAAATTGGCAATCTTCCTTGCGATTTTTGAATATAAAATAATAAATAAAATGTGGGTTTACCCTCCCTGCATCTAATACTGCTTTACATACAAGAGTTCATATTGGAAATATTCTGGAGAAAAATGTGGAATGAGAACAATTCCTTACAAGTAGTAATTGCAGACCAAATTCCCTTTTTTCTCACTACAGCCTTAGGAACACTAGTTGGCTGTTTCCCTGCACATTCACTTGTTAATCACAGGTTCTTACCTTGCCTTCTGATCCTGGGTAGGCTCTCCGTTCTCCCATCTCCCTGTTCCTGCTCTTCCCTGTCCCAACAGTTTCTGGATGTGAAGGAGCACTGGCAGTTTGATTGTGCACTATAGGCAGATTCCTTCCTTTCAGTTTTAAGGTCCCAACTGTGTTTTGGAGATTAAAACCTCCCTTCAAATAACAGGGGATTTGTGGTGAAGAGAGAATTTCAGCTGTATTAGCGGTAAGTTTATGTGTATTTTTTTGTGCAGAAGTTGAATTAGTGTTGTCAAACTTGAATACCAACACTGAACTGAAAAGAAAAAAAAAAAGGTTTTCAAATGCAACTAATTGACTTCTGCAAGCTGAAGTATCATTGAAGAGCACATTTGTTATCAGAAGATTTAGTTGCCAAAATTACAAGGGGAGGGGAAATGAGAAGGTAGTGGAAACTAGCTTTTCTGTATTTAGTCATACATGACTAAATAAAGAGAAAATAAAGGTTTATCCAGTCCAGGAAGATACAATTGCCTGAGATTCATGTTTGGAAAACTGGAGGTAGCTGAGGCATGTGGTTGCAGTTGTACCTCGGGTTACCTTGCCTTGATTTTTTTTTTTATGTCTTGTATGTAGAGTCATGCCATCTACAGTCATGGCAGGTCCTGTCCTTACTATTTCATGCCTTTTGACATTGAAATGGCTGAATCATTGTTAATTTTTTTTAAACAAATTTTTTATTTTGTTGGTTTCAGTCACTGATTGATCCTTTTTTCACTTCCTTTTTTCCCTTGTCTCTCTGTGCTTCGCTGGACATGGCCCATAGGGGAGTTCTCAGGTGTGTATCTCCTCTGCTCAGTTTCCTTTCTTCTTTCTTTTTTTCCTGGTTGAGGTCGAGTGACGTGGTATACACGTGTGATACTCCCCTGCTCTTGTCCAAACACGGTTGGCTTTGCAGACTTCTCCCACCTTCCCCTCGCTTGGTTGCCTTGCACCAATGGGTCCCTGGGCAGCAGGACATCCCCGCTCTGTGCTCACACACCTGCTGTTTCCAGAAGCTTTTCTTGTGTGGCTTTCTGCAGGTTTGCTCTACTGTCTTACACTGGCCTGTCACTTGAGGTCTTGTGGCTCAAAGTACTTTTTATCCTGTCAGGACAGGTACTGTGCTTGGAGCAGAACTTGGGTGGGCAGAGGTCTGCCATAGCTCCCGCTCTTCTCTCGGCGAACCACGCTGTGAGACATCCCTCCACCTGCTGCGGTGGGTTAGTTGATGCATACAGGCCCTCTTCTGGGATGGCTGTAGTGACATTAATCCACCAAGAAAGTGTCTTTAGACTGGCACTCTAATTCGTGGACTCTTCGCCTTTCTGGCAGTCATTTGAATAATACCTCTGCCTTTTGCTTTGGCGAAGGAGACTCATTGCCTTAGGAACAGTTTACTGTTCAGTTTACACCTTTCCATAAAATGGGGCCCTGATGAAATTTCAGATGAAGTCAAGGGGATCTGTCTTGATTTCAGTGCAAATTGGATGAAGTTTTCCCTGTAGTAAATGCAGGTGACTTACGCAGATGCGATAGTGCAATGCTGTGTGGTGATGAGCTCTGTCACATTTGCCTGGTGCCTCTTGGTGTTGTAAGGCTACAAAAGAAAGGGATGGTGTCATCCTTTCATTTAGTTCAAACTGGTTTTATGGGAAGTCGCTTCTTCATGGTCCTTCTGCAGAAAATCTCCTACTGAAGTTGAGTTGAAATGCAGAGATGGATTTAGGCTTGTGCAAAAAGCCCAGATAGGAGCTTTGGTATCCACCCCTGCTTTTGTTTTTCCTCCTGCCCTTGTCCTTCCCTCACCTTACTCATAATGTTTGTTGAACTACATTTGTTGGGGATGAGAAACCCAAAGATACATATCCCAGGGGAAATTATGAAGATGGAAGAAACAGATAAGCTTGTCCTGATATCTCAGGTGTAAATCCCTGTTAGGCCAGGCAGCAGCAGAGCAAGGTGTAGATTAGTTACTACTAGACATCACATACACTGGCACCGCACAGATGTACACGTGCTGATGAGCTGCTCTGTTTGCTGTTTACAGACTGGTACTTAATGGCTGCTTTTTTTCTCTTCTTTTCTTCCCCTTTGTCCCCATCTCTTTCTGTTCCCTTTCTCGTATGGGATGGCTCTCATAGTACGGGATGATTTCTTTGGTAAGGCGAAGGCCTTTTTTATTTTCTTTTTTTTTTTCTTTTTTTTTTTAATGTGAATTTTTTTCTAAATTTCTTCATTCACTCAACATCCCTCCATATGTCTTGCATTATCTTGGTTTGTTTTTTGTGATGGTGATGTCACCTCTCCAAGAAGCAGGACACAGCTGGTCAGTAGTGATGGTTTGGGAATTCTCCTCTCTTTGTTATAGTTGATTATCCACTTTGATGCTTCACAGTATCTACCTGGCTATAGGAGGTGGACATTGTAGGGTTCACTCTGTTAGACAGGGCTCTGTCCAGACCTCTCTTCCCTGTGCTGCAAAGAGGTGAAGAGATCTCCTTTTAGTCACTCCACAGTGGTTTTTTGTTTGGTTTATTTTTGCCACGAGCAGGGCTTTTCCATTACAGCTTGTGTAAGGTTATCTCACAGAGCCCATTCAGTGGCTCTGGGATGGCTTCATCCATTTCTTTATTGCAAGACTAGCCTTTCAGACCTCTCGCTGGCTAAAGCATTGGGCTGTGACTGTGTCACACACAAATAAGGTGAGGATACTGAAGGCTGGAATGCTGTGTGGCTTTTAGCTCTCTCATGATAGCTCACCCTCTTCACCAGAGTTATTTTCTCTCCCCAAAATGGCCACAGAGAGAGAGAGATGACTCAAGAATGGGAAGGAAAAAGATTTAGTCCCAAAAAAATGGAGAATGAACTCTTTCCCTCAGCACCTGTAATGTCCTTGTGCCATTTTAATGTCTTACTGGCTAAATATTTATTTGATCATATGTAGAATCACTAGAAAGGAACAAGAAGATAATTTAATAAACAGATGACTTCTTGGTCTTCTGATCAGCATACAGCATGCCACAAAATAACCAACCAAAAAACTATAGGTCATTCACCTTGCCAAATGAAAAACACACTTCAGTTTACACTGCAGTTAGTGTCTGTCATTTTTTTGCTATTTGCAATATTCTTTGACACAGTATCCAAAGAACACATTGCCTGAAACATCAAAGTGATTAATTATCTGTCTACTTGAGAATGCTGCTTCTTACTCATTCTTGCTGGGAATTTGCTTTTGCCATCATAAATTCATCCCATTTAACTGTGGGAAGAGGATCTGTATGTTGGAGTGCTGTGATGTGTTCTCACTTCGTGTATGATACCATTTTTCTCTAACCTCCATTTACTTTAAGTTTGTGTTGTTCTTATTTTATTGCAAATACTAATGAGCAAATAATGGGTCATGAAAACTGTTGATGTCTTTGCTGTAAAGGAAGCAGTAGTTCAGAGGGCAGGACAAGGATCACTTCAGCACAGCCACGGGTGGTTGTGAGACTTCCTCACGCTCTGGGACCTGGGGTGAGGAAGGAGCTGCAAACCCAAGCACTGTCCCCTGGCAGGGAGGGGTCTCTGCCTTTAGTTCTGAAGTGGCCTCTCTTCCTCTCTGTAAGATAGAAGCTGATCCTGGGAGCCAGCAAGTCCCTGGCAGCTGTAAACAATCCAGATGTACTTTTGTTCCCTAAACATTTTGTTTGGTTTTATGAAGTACTGAATTTGCCTTCAGTCTTAGTCCCAGATTTTTCTAAGTGCTTGCAACCCAGTCTGCATATTGCAGTCATCGTACGTTGATGCCCAAGTGCAAGTGCAATGTAGATGTTTTGTGTCCAGTGTAGATGTTTTCTTCATTGTGGGTCTTAAATGACTGAAACTTCAGATTTGAAACATCTGTGAGAAACTGTTGAAGGTAGATAGATAAATAAACAATCTGAAGTCCTGTTAAAGTTGCTCTGGTGGAAGACTGATAATGGGAAGCCTTTCATGTGCATAAAGCTGGTCAAACCTATGATCATAAATCTGTACGGAGAAACATAAGAAAATCACTGATGTGCAGATCTAGCCAGCAATTTGGACAGTATTCTGCTGTCCTCTGTGAACTTCTGCCTTCTTTCTGTATGAGTGGTAGTAAAGAATGGTTGCAGTAGCTCATGGTTGAACCAGGAGTTACTGACTTGACTTCCCCTAACTGGTGCTGGCAAAGCTCTCCTCTCTGTCCCTCTCAAGGGAGTCTGTGAAAGTTGGAATAAGCAGCTAGGTCTACATTTGGGCTCTTTACAGAAGGACACCTGGGTGTCTTTACTTGTGCTACATGGTCTTTGAGCAAGAAGTACTACACTCTCCATAGCAGGACACAGAAACCTAGGGAAGCCTAACAAAAGTGATTTCTGTTCCTCGAGCTTGAGTCAGGCAGTGCCACACAAGCTTCATATTTCATGGAGAGCAGGTGAAAACTGCTTGGCCTTTCTTTTCAGGAATGGGCAAAGAAGTGGGGAATCTGCTGTTGGAGAACTCGCAGCTACTGGAGACCAAGTAAGGAACTGTTGTGTTCTCTGAACTGCCTGCCTGTTTATAAATGAGATGTCATCTTGAAGTAGGTCTTGGCCAGAACTGCCTCACAGGGACTTACTCGTTTATCTAACAAGTTCTCTTGAATACTTGTTCTTCCTTCAGTTGTAGAGGAGGAATTGCTCTTCTGACTTCTTCCCAACTGTTTCCTTTCTGCAGGCGCTTGGGTGAAGTCTCTGGGTGCTGGTAGGGTTTGATCCCAACTGAAATCAATGGCAATCAGTTAACTTCAGTGGGAATCTAGATGTTGATTTGAGCCTCTCTGAGGGTACTGCTCTTTACAAGTTTTTATTTATAAATTTTACTATTTGGAAATAAAAATGTCATACTATTGAGGAGAGTTTTCAAAGATTTAATAGTCAGTAAAGGAGAAGCAGACAATGTAATGGACTTACTTTCTGAGAAAGGCTGACAAACCAGATAGTAAGGCTAAGCAGCCAGGAAGAGGAAGGCAAAGTACTCCCAGGGGAGAGTTGGAGAACTTACTATGGTAAGAAGCTGCTGATTTTAAAGATATTTCGCAGTTGATTGGAAATGCTTGCCTGTATCACCATCATCACAGTTATCTGCAGTAGGAGGTCACAGCAGTTCTCAGAGTTGTGTTTCAGGTCTTCATTCTCTTAAAAATTGATTTGAACCTTGTGGAGGTGATAAGTTACCCTACGCTACTTTTAGTGTTACACCATCTTCTTAAGGAGATGTTGGTCTGTCAGTCAGAATACAGTACTGGACAAACCTCATCCATGACCAGTTATGGTGATTTCTGTGTTTTTCTGCAGCTCCTTGTCAAAATCTGTTTTTCCATGAGTTATGGCTGGATTGAATTGTTTTAAGTACACTTGTTTCAGCTCTCCTTGTAGTGCCTGTGACTTTAGTTTCAGGTCTCTCTTATGGACAGCTGCTGGTTTTGGGCATTTTTGCTTATTGTCCCTTTCACACCTTTAAGAAATGCTTTGAACGTTGTGAAGAATGATTTGATTGCCAAGGTGGACCAGCTCTCTGGAGAGCAAGAAGTGCTGAAGGGGGAGCTTGAAGCAACAAAGCAGGCCAAAGCCAAAATGGAGACCAGAGTCAAGGAGCTGGAGGAGGAGCTGAAAAGGTGAGTGATTTGTACCTCGCCCCTGGGAGCTGGAGGGACATGAGTGATAAACCCCCCTCCTCTGTTCATGTTACTCTATTTCCCTTGTGGAGTTTAGCATTGGGGCTCAAAGGTACCTTACACAGAGCACTTCCAAGCTGATGGTAGGTGACTGAGGTATTTTTAGCGCTACATTGGTTTATTGAATTGAAATGGACTATTGAACGTTAGAAAACCTATAAAATTTTCTTCGCCAGGACTAGGATTCTGTAGCAGCAACTGCAAGTCCAAGCTCCCAGGAGTGAACCATTTAGAGTTTCAGTTTGCAATTAAAAAAAAAAGGGGGGAGGGTAGAATTTCAGAACCAGTAGTTATGAAGGAAACTAGCAAAAACTTGATCCTTGCAGCAGCCAAGACAGCTCTGAGAGGAATGAATGCCCATTCATTTAATGGAAGAGCTAATACAGATTCTCACAAACAATATTTAAAAATCAATATTGTTAATTGTTTCATTGTTCATGTTAAGAATGAGAAGAAGAGGCAGAAGAAATTTAAAGTCCTATGCAGGTAGCATTTGGAGAGATTCCGCTTCCCATTTTCCACTCAGACTAGAGAAACTGAAGCCTGAATACCTAGCAAAACCTGTGATGATTTCATATCCATAAAGCTAAAGATGGCCCTATGGGACTCAAAGCAACAGAATTACATTTTGACTAGCTGCACATTGCACTGTGTTACCTCATTTCAGAGGGCACTGTTCATTTTGCAGCTGGAATCTGGAAGGTTGCCTCTTGTAATCTGAGTTTAGCATCAGCAAGAATAATATGGGCTGGTGTCTTTGTTGTCCAAAGTGTCTGAAATGAAAGTAGTCTCACAAGCAGTGGAAATAGGCTTGATTGTTTAAAGTGCCTTTGGAATCTCTCATAGTATCTGTAATGTCTCTAATAGATAGAATATATTATGCAGTGGGGACACAAACTTTTAACAGCAAGTGTGCCTTTTTGGAGATGGAGACAGCATTTTTCCACAGTGTCTTTACTGTTGGTAAAAGTGCATGTAATTAAAATGAGACTGCATGACTGCGCCTTGGTATGGAGTTTAAAAAAATTAAAAGCACTCAGTTAGATTCTTCAAGTATATTGTTAGCACAGATTCGGTGCTTTACAGTTATGGCAAACTGTCCTTCCTTTTTTCACTGCATTGAAAACAGAAGCGACCCAGAAGAAGAACTTAAGCCAGCATTTTCAGTGCTCATAAAGGCAGTTTTCCCATGGGTAAGATCTCATCAAACATTTGAACATAGATTATGGATCTGAAATAGAAATTTGCTGGACTGTTCCCATGGTCAGTATTTTGGTGCTGACATCAAATGTTTCAAAGAAATGGAGTGATGGTGGTGAAGCTGTTGAGAGTAACATGCTACAAGAGAGGCAGAAAAATATCAGAGAAGTGTCTCATACTCTGAACACTTAGCATGTGTTTTGAAAACATTTCCTTGTGATGCATGCAGCCAGACCTTCCCATAGATGGTTCTCTTCCCAGAAGACCTCAGGGCCAGCCGTGATATCACTTGCTGGTTTGATGCCTTTCTTCCTGTTTCCTAGAGTGAAATCTGAAGCGATTGTTGCTCGACGAGAACCGAAAGAGGAGGTGGAGGATGTAAGCAGCTATCTCTGTACAGAATTGGTATATTACATTACTAAAATGCCTGCGGGGAAAGGGGGTTTATATACTTACATTATATTATTTCATATATATATATATATTTCTGAGTCCTGAGATGCAGATTCATCTGGCTTTGTTAACAGTGGCGGCAAAGGTGGTTAACTGTGGGTTTCTGGTGATGAGCATTACTAATGGGCAGATGCTTTGAGATTACCGCTTACTATGGTTTGAAAGTCCTATGTTGGCAAAGGTGAGCAGCTGACACAGTGGCAATACCATGTATGACATGGTTTCTGCAGAACGGTGCTAGAATAGTGCCTTGCTCAGGACCTTCCCTTTTTATCTAGTTCTCCCTAATTTTTAATTACAGTCTAGTGTGTAGCGTAGTTTCTCTTGTGATCTTGTAGAATCATAGAATTGTTTTGGTTGGAAGAGACCTTTAAGATCATCAAGTCCAACCATTAATATAGCACCTAGCATCTTGTGATGGTCAGGCTTCTCCAGAAGAGCTCGTCTCCACATTGGCAGTGAAGTAAGCTGTGAAGATAATGTGTGGTGAAATCCAGGCTATACAGACAGCTTCACAGCAGTAACTGCCTTTTATTAGTTTTGTAATCTCAGTCTTGTGGCATTGGTTTTCTCATTACTTCTTTTACATAAACCAGTATTGGCTGTTACGGGGTACTGCTCTTTTATGGCAGATCTTCAAACTGTAGCCAAAAAAAGAGGCAGATTTTCCTTGTAGATGTCACTCTGGTTAGGCAGGAAATTAGATACACTTCTTTTCAATATTGCTGTTTTCTTACTTTGTAGAGGTATTGGAGCAGGTGCAGTTCTAGCCTAATTGTCTTGACTTAACTGAGGTGAACTCGGTCTGTTGAGAATTTAGGTAAATGGGAAATTTTTCCAGTTGTGCTTGTAAAGTGCTGAAGAGGACTGGATTTCTTCTAAACTGAACTGACAGGAGGCCTGTTCTTTTTAAATTTAAAAAAAAAAAAAAAGTTTGTAAAATTCCTTTTCAGTTACACACTTCTTGTTTGGACTGGTCATACAGGTTTATTCCAAGTCTGGAGAGGCTGGAGAGGCACGTGGTTGATTTGTGCTATTCCAGCTTTCAGCAGTACTCAGCAGCCAGGCTGAGCTTGGGAATTGCCACAGTCTAGGCACAACCCAGTGCTACTTCCTAGTGTGATTTCTTTTAGGGCATGTATTTTCCCAGCTTAGCTATGTTTTCATTTTCCTCTCCTCAAAAGAGGCAAACAGAATCTCTTCCCTGTTGTTTTATAATCCAAGGTCACACATGACCTCATTGGAAGGTCAAGTTGTGTCACCAAAGAGGAAGACATCTTTACTATCTTGTGCACTACTACACCTTTACCAGTGTAGTACTCGGAATGCCTGCTTCCTAGTCCTCTTGAGGGGGCGGATGACATGATGTGGTGCTCCCTGCTGCTTGTGTCTGGATTTGCTAATGAACTAAAACTTCCGTTTCCAAACTTCTGGGCCAAGAGACCACTGTTAACTCTCATAATTTCTTGCAGACTGTCAAAGCGCTCTGCTGGCAATAGTCCCTGGGTGGGGCTTTCTGCATGGTGGTGATTCTAATTGTAGTTTCCATGGATTTGCAGAGCACCCCAGAGATCCATGGGCCATAGTTTGGAGCTTGCTAATCTAGAATTAACATTTCATGTGCGGAAATCAAGGGGTAATCAAACAGAACAGGAGCAGAACTAACAAACATGTCTTTCTGTCTCCTGACTTGCCCTCTACTAACATCAGTCCCCTTCCATCTTTTGTTGGCTGAAGCAGTGCTCCTCCCCCCTGCAGGACAACATTCCCATAGCTCAGCGCCGTCGCTTCACCCGCGTGGAGATGGCCCGGGTTCTGATGGAGCGCAATCAATACAAAGAGAGGTTGATGGAGCTCCAGGAGGCTGTCAGGTGGACAGAAATGATCAGGTGAGACTGGCTGTTGGTGAACATTCCTATTTAGGATAGAACCTCGCCATGTTTGACCTTGTGATCAATGGAACCCCTACTAAGATATGGATTGAGAAGTGCTGAAAATTTTCCAAACTGTAGATGCTTCTCTCCTAATACTTAATTCTTTCTCCCTTGTTCCTGAACCAGGACTGCAACTCTCAACTTGCCATTGTTACTGGGAGACATTGGACAGTTGTTTGTCTTGTTGTTTCTTGTGTGCTAATTAAGCTAGGAGAAGCTGTAGGAAGAGAGTTGCTTCTAATGAATGGGTTCTAAAGGCTATGGCTGAAGTGAATATAATTTTGGTCTTTGTAGTTACCAGACTAGTGCTGTGGTAATGATAATGTTGCAGGGAGTTGATAACACTTCAAATTGAACACACTTGCACTTCATGTCAACATGGAAGCATGAAGTGATTGGGTATGCTTACATTAAAGACCAATGTCACTTCTTCTGTTGTGTTTTGGATCATGTTAGAATGAATTTTGAATTTTGACATGGCCTCCTTAATGGAAATGGCCTGCTGGTTGGCAAAAACGGCTGAAGTTATCTTGATGGTTGGCAGAAACTGCTGAAATTAACTTCTTCCTTCTGTCTTTTTCCTTAGAGCTTCCCGTGAGCACCCATCCGTCCAGGAGAAAAAGAAATCCACTATTTGGCAGTTGTAAGTTCCTTGGTAGTTTGTGTGATAGTAAGAAAAGGGGAAGTATAGCCATTTCTACTTTAGGCAGCAACTTAATAGATTTTGTCATTAATGAAATGTCAACTGAAAGTGTTAGCTGAACCTTTTTGCCTTTGAGTGCTTCCTTTATCCCTAGTGAAATTAGAAGCAGATCTGAACATCTACACTGGTTTTGTTTTACAACCTGAAAAAGATCATGAGTACCCTTGGCTAGAAACATACATACACTCACAATCAATTTTAATAAAGGGAAGGGCTGTTTTCAGAAAGTATTTGTTTCTGGAAGCTAAAAGAATCTTATGTCATTTAAACTGAGGAATTAGTTTTATGTTTGAAGCAAGGGCTGATTTCATGAAGGGCTTATGGCCCCTGGTTGCGTACCTATTGCTTCCCCTGTTGTGAGCATATGGTATGTTTTCTCCCCAGGCACCTTTTCTCATACTTGTTGGCTATTTTTTCTGTCCCTAGCTTCAGCCGTCTGTTTAGCTCTTCCTCAAGTCCCCCACCAGCAAAGAGGACCTACCCATCTGTGAACATCCACTACAAGTCTCCAACAACAGCTGGGTTCAGCCAGCGTCGCAGTCACACCATGTGCCAGATCTCCTCCGGCAGCCGCACCTTGGAGTTCTTCCCTGAGGAGTGAGTTGTGTGCTGTGTGTGTGCCAACCCACATCCCTCTGCAGCTCTTCCAAATAGCAGCTTTTCCTAGAAAAGCTGTTTTCCGCTTTAAAAAAGTCTATGTGGTGTTACTGTGTTTCTGTCCTTGTGGTTTATCTCTGAGTTACCATTTGCCAGTTTAAGTTACCAGTTACCATTTGCTGATGGGCTCAGCAAATCTTGTCCTCCCAAACACCGCGCTGCCATGGCTTTCGAGGCCATGGTGGTTCATTGCAGCAGTGAACACTCTTGGCATGAGTTGGCCTCAGCCCTGTTCCTGCACTCGTATTTGCCAGTTGTGTGATAATATGAAGTAGGACTTCTGTGGTATAGTGTGACAGCAGCCTTGGGTCAGTGGGATGGAGTGTCTTGCCTGACCCTGTTGATAAGGAGTTTAGATGGAAAGTTCACTCAACAGCACATTTAGGCTACAATGTTTGGTTTTAATCTTAAACATACTAAAAAAGAGCCACTAAGTTTTGTGACTCCAGTATCTTCTCCCTATTCTTTATGTCTCTAACGTGAAGGAAGGAAACTCTCTTGTGCTATACTTGACTTCAAAACGCATGTGTTCTATCATTACGAGGTTGTTTGGTTTCATGTTTTTGTGGAAGAACTTCGGAGAATGTGATGGTAAAATATTACAGCTTCTGTAATAAGAAGGATTTCTTAGAAATGTGCTAGATCAGGAGAGGAGAGGTTGTCTTTAGAAGGGTAAATTTGTATTTCATAGATACCCACAGCCTTTATTCTGTTCTTTTTATCTGATTGCAATATCATAGTCATTGTTTGGTGTCTGAGTGCTTTTCAGCAGTGCATTAAAAGACATGACTAACCGCTGTCAGAAACTGTTCTCTCATCCTTTCCCCAGGGGAGGAAGCATGTGCGAGGGAGTGTTTTGTTTTAGCGTTTTGTTTTTTTTTTATTTTAAGTATGTATGTCATTGTGTGTGTTTGTGTATCTGTTGGGGATTTTGTTTTGGAGTTTTTTTGCTGATGTTGTTTGTGCCTTGGAGTGATACATTAAAAACCTATTGAGAGCTGGAACTGATAGTCAAATATCATTTGCTTCTATGAAAACATATCTGAAGAGCTCATAGATAATTTTTCTTTTAACCTTTGCCAGTGCAAAGCTGTAGTTTTTCTGTTGAAATCAGCAGTTAGTATATATTTTCCTTATCAGCAGAGAAAGCTTTAAAATGGAAAGATAAATAGTTGACTAAAATGAAGAGGTGAGGGACTGAAAATCTCTTCCTGATCAAGACATTAGATCAGTAAATTGTAACAGCTCAGCAAAAATTGCTGTGATCTCAGATTCATAGGTCTTATGAAAGGTTGATGCCCTGTTTCTGAAGGGCTCTTGGAGCACTAAAGTGGACATGACAATGATTTGACCTGCCACATTGCTCAGATTACAGGGAGTTAGAGATTAGGGATGCCTATGTCTGCTTCTTAACAGCGTTTTTCTTTCTGCTATTTCCTGCATCTGTTTTCAAAAGTGGATTTGATTTGCTTTGTGTTTTCTCCCTCTGCTGTGGCACCACTCCCTTAACCTTCAGCTTCTGCTTTTAACCATAGATTGAGGAGTAATGCTGTTGCTTCTCTCCCCAGTGATTGTACTTCCTCAGCACGTCGCGAGCAGAAACGGGAACAGTACCGCCAGGTCCGGGAGCACGTGCGGAATGATGATGGGCGGTTGCAGGCCTGCGGCTGGAGCCTCCCGGCCAAATACAAGCAGGTAGGGACCACTCTCCAGGCACGTTGTCCCTCACTATGAAACCGGTGAAGACCAAATTCTTCCACTGGTAACCTTTGCTTTAGGCTTTAAATACTTAATTTTTAGGTACCATATGCATGTTTTATGTGTATGACACTTATAGGTACAGATCAAATTAATCTTTTCTGTATTTCTACCTAAATCAATGTAGAGAGCATTGCTCTGCATGAATGTGCTGAATGAACCTAGCCTAAACCAAAAGTAATTAAACATCTTTCTCCAGAGTCCAGTACTAGTTTTTATTTCCTTTGTTATTATAATTGGACTTGAACGTTAGATATTTCATTTGTACTCTGGAAAACTTTACCAGTCATTAGTATGAAAAACAAATGCAGTGCAGTTTGTTCCCACTTTGCACCCAAGCAGTGGTGTAAGATCAAGTGTCATCAGCCTCATTTGTTGGCCTATGACTAATCTAACATGTCAAAGACCACCTGAAAGGAAGAAGTCTTGCAGTGTGGCTTGAAAGTGGATGAGTTTCAGGCCATGGTGGAAGGGAATGCTAGTGTTCTGATGGAGCATCTGTTAACCCTTTCTCCCTCAGGAGTGCAGGTGACGCAACAGTATAGCCTCTGATGACCATATGTGGAGCACAATATCGTGGTGAGAGAGGCAGTCTCTCAGGTACACTGCTCCCATCTGTGTAGGAACTCTGTTTCATACAAGATGTGAGATGGAGCCTCAGCAGCACCTAGCTCTGAGGCTAGTAGGTTTGGTTCTGCCGTATTGGTTACATCTCTCTTACCATAGCCTGGTGTTTACAGCCTTGTACTGCCTGGTGTTTACAGCCCTGTACCATCTTTTTCATCTTCTTTTCCCCCCCAGCTGAGTCCCAATGGTGGTCAGGAAGACAATCGCATGAAAAATGTTCCCGTGCCTGTATATTGTCGCCCACTAGTAGAGAAGGATCCAACTATGAAGGTACATTGTCTCTGCATACCATTCCAGTCCAGAAAGGGGCCATGGAATAAGAACAAATTTTAGTTGCTAACTGTGCGATTTTTACAACAATCTGTTTTGTTGGTTTTTTTTACATTATATATTCCAAATTCTATCTTCCACTTCCTTTTTGGAATAGTAGTTTCTAGTGATTGTAGGGAAAAGTACTTCTTTATGTAAGGACATAATTCTCAGCTGATTCTGGTTGCCAGGACCCAAGTCTTACTTGTTACGCTTTTTTGACAGAACTCTTACATAATGTCAGCAACATTTTACGCTTATAAGGCCTTTCCTAAGAGTCCTTAGAGCATAAGGTACTGGAACAGTTTGCCCAGGGAAGTTGTTGATGCCCCATCCCTGGAAGTGTTTAAGGCCAGATTGGATGGGGCTTTGAGCAACCTGCTCTAGGGAGAGGTGTCCCTGCCCATGGCAGGGGGGTTGGAACTTGATGATCTCTAACCATTCTATGATTCTATGATAATACAAAACAATATAAAAATGCAGGAGAACAAGCAGGTGAAAGTAAAAACGCCTTTCATCACTCTTTTTTTCTAGATTTCACTGTTGATTGGGATTCACTCGTAACAGACCAAAATTATTTAGAGCAAATTTTTGTGAACCTGTCTGTCAATACTAGAGTATTTTGAGTAGAATTGCGGTTGAGAATAGATCTCTCCCTAGATAGCACATTTATCTGCTCTAACTACTTGTTTTGAAATAGGTAGCTTGTCATTAACTTCATTCAGAGCTGGTTTTCAAATGTCATTCTGATGTTTAAGTTGTAGGAAAATTCTTATACCATTGGTTCTTTCTAGAAGATTGGTGTGCTCTTTTAATAACACTCTGTTCAGCATCTTTCCTTTCTGATTTTGGATAAAACTAGTATTTGTCTCTGTAGTCCTGTTCCCAGCATTTTCCTGAAAAAAAAACCTGTCTGGAAATAGCTTATAGAAGGTTAGCTAAATTTAGCTTCAGAGAATGTACAGTGTGCTTCTTTCACCCTACACCTGTATGCAGGGAGCTAAACCAGCAGATTTTTTTTCCTTTTTTTTTTTTCTCTTCACTTTTTGTTGTCTGCATTCTTCACATAGCTCTCTAAGACCAGAAAAACACTGATTTTTTGCAGCAGAGGAGTGTGTGAGGAAGCAGAAGAGTTCAAAGAGTGGGAGGGGGACTAGGGAGCAGGAGTGCACTGAATGTGTATCCTCAGCCAAGCAGTCGCTGTCATTTATAGTAAAGTGCTCATGCTTATTGTATCCCAAGCTAGTAACATTTGCCATGTCCTGCTTGCTTTGCTACCATGATTTAGGAGCCCAGAGTCAGAAAAACTGAGGACATTTCAGAAGCCTGTTTTCAGTTATGCATCTGATCTGTTATTTTTATTTTCTTTAAATCCGTTAGTCACATCTGTTAAAAAAAACTAGTGATTTTCTGCTAGGTTACAGAGAACCTTTACCTTACCTGCCTCAAATCTGACTATGTCATCTAGTGGAAATAAACAAGATCTTTTATCTCCAACTAAATATTTCAGGCCTTTGACATGTGTCCACAGTTCTCTACAAAGGTGCATGAATTTAAACAGACTTTCGACCCTCCAGAATTTTTAGGGTAAGATTCCTGTTTCTGTTACTTAGCTGTGGTGTGCAGCTGGAGTCAATCTCATGGGATGGAGACCTTTGGAGCAGGAGCCTGGGAATGGACAGAAATTGGATCCTGGACGTGATCCCCTCACCTGTGATAGGGAAGTGGAAGGCGAGAACAACAAAAGTAATCATACATCTCCTGAAAAGAAAAAGGTCAGAAAAGGAAATTGTTGGGTTTTATTTCCTTCCTCCATTTTTTTTTTCTCATTCCATCCCTGACGTGTCCCCTGTCTCAATACCTTTGTACTGTGCTGTGTCATGCTCTAACCTGTACTTCTGAGACATCATCTTGTGAGGCATTATTGTGATGGTTTGGCTCTTCAGTAATTTTCTCTGTGATTTTGAAAAAATCATCCAAGATAAGATTTTCCAACTTCTGCTTTTGAAATTTTGAAAAAATTCCTAGTAACTGTAATAAATTACTTCCTTGATGTGGTTGCTAGTAAGATTATGCAGTCCCCATCATTGTAGATTAAAAAATAACAAAAACAGGCAAAGCTTTGTTAAAAAGAACATAGACATAGCAGAATCCATCAATCTACTTGGTTCAGAAGGTTTATTCCAGCTCAGTTTTTCAGTAGTCTTAAGTGGCTTTTTTGTTAAGAACCAAGCTATAGTTTGCAGATAATAATACAATGCTTTATCCTTTCTGGTTTGTGGGGTTGTTTTCCACAGATGTCTTAAATTGCTGCCCTGTAGTCTTGTGAGATCAGCTTGGTTAAGATGGTGGAAGTTGAGTGCACCCCAGCTCCATGGTATTGATGGTGTTGTCTAAAGTGAATGTTCACTGGTATCTCAGAAGAGAAATGGATGACCAAACTTCTCTTGCCCTAAGGAGCCAGATAGGCTCTTTGGCCAGCATTCCAGAGGCTAGTGCAGCAATGTGAATGAAATTTGTATAGTTCATATTGTTTATTTGCATCACTTAGAAAGAGACTTGGCTTTTTGAAGCCAGCACTGTGGTATTTGCATGTGTAAATGTTGCCACACACTAATACACTCAGTCTGATCCGAGAGGAGCTCTGATTCTGCCCATGTGTTTGCTCTTCTGAAGGCAAAGGAGCTTCATGAAATGGATGCCACGTCCAGTCGTGTCTGGATACTCACTAGTACACTGTCAACAAGTAAAGTTGTAATTATTGATGCCAATCAACCTGGCACAGTGGTGGACCAGTTCACTGTCTGCAATGCTCATGTGCTCTGCATCTCCAGCATTCCTGGTAAGTGGGGCCCAGGCACTGGCTGTGATCTGCACAGGGTCATCACCCACTCCACTGAGGAGTGACAAATGTAGTGTCCTTGCTTCAGAACTAATCCTTGGACCCTGCTGCATTCAGAAATTTTCCCTCTAAACCATAACTCAGATCTGACCTTCTTGCAGGACCTTTCCTTGGAGGTGTCCCTTACTGTTGAACGTTTAGTAGGTTGTCCCTCTGGCACATAAAGGATGGTTCTGGGAGGAAGAGTCCGCCTTGCCCAGGTTTGGGAGCTCTCAGCAGCTGGCCTGGATGTTGATGCGAAGGATGAGGGAATTGGCCATGATGTGGACTGATGCTGTGGTGCCTCCCCAGGGTAGTGAACCCTGATATAGTTACCTCAGGAGTACTGCTACATTTAAACTTGTGGTGACATCTAGATTCATGGGAGAATCTGTTCTTTGCCCTTCAGCGGCCAGTGAGAGTGATTATCCTCCAGGCGAGATCTTTCTGGAGGGAGATGTAAATCCTGAAGAGTCGTCTGGAACAGATGGTGTCTTGGCAGGAATTACTCTGGTGGGCTGTGCAACCCGATGCAATGTGCCGCGAAGCAACTGTTCCTCGCGTGGTGATACACCTGTGCTGGACAAGGGACAGAGTGAGTTTTGGGACATAAAACTTAATGGCAGTCCAATTATAGCCAGTCCCATACAAGCTTATGTTTTTACAGCTGCGTCCTCCTGTCCCTGAGTTAACTACTTAAGAGGCCTCAAGAAATTTCTTAATGTGGTACAGGAAGACCAAAGGCTCTTTTGGTCCATTTCTCTTTAGAGCCCTCCTTTTCTCTCCAGGTGATCCATATCCTGCAGCCTGGTTGCAGAGGTCATATAGCAGAGTATTTTGGATGGGTAATATGTTCACCTTGCTACAATTGCTTCTCTTCTCATTGCTTTCCCTTCTGAATGATGTCTTCTCATGAAGTCAGTTAAGCCCATATGAAAACCGTAATGATGCCCTTGCAGACTCCATAGTGCACTTTGCAGCTGTGGAGAACTTGTGATGTTTTGCTAGTCACAGATTGTGCGTACTTTAAAATAGCCTCTGTTCCCCATCCAGGCAGAAAACACTGGATGAGCTGCTGTCTGTGGTGCAGGCTCAGGGCTTGATTGAATTTGGCAAGGAAGGATAAATTAAAAAATTGACAACCTAATTTCTGTGACTTACCAGCTCACATTTCCGAGTACATCTCACACTGTTCCTGTCTTTCAGGTGAGGTGGCTGCTGTCTGCAATGGAAAGATCAACCAGTCCCAGTCTACTGAGGAGGCAACAGAAGCTGTGGAGGTACCTGAGAATGGTACAAGCGAGGCAGAGCCAGCTCAGGCCCGACCTGGGCCCCTCACGGAGCACGTGTTTACAGATCCAGTCCCTGCACAGGCACCTGTTACACAGAATGGGTAGGCAGTCTAGGGCCAAAGTGCCAGTTCAGTTATTTATCAACTCGGCTTTCATAGGCTTTTTGATATGAGAACCATCCTGAATTTCTGATAAAGTGTCAAACTTTTTCCAGTTTTGTGCCCAAATAGTATTACAGGTGAGATGATGGGGAAAGAAGGAAAGGAAATGAAAATAAACATAGTTCAGCCTGCAGCAGACTGTGTCTACTGTTTAAGTACAAATATTTGATCTCTCAGTATGAATTGAAACCTGCTGTTAAGACAGATCTTCTAAAGTGTAGGTATATTGGATGTTCTTACTGAAGGAGTTCATTGATTCATGTGTAAAAATGATGATTGATTTATTCTAGTAGTACCTCTGATGTGCCATAAAGATAATGAAGAAAGCATATTTGCCACCCAAAATTTTTTAAGACAAATAATCTGATGAGGAGCAGAGTGGAAGTCTTGGATAGAAATTGTTCCTGTATTACCAAGTTGCTGTAAGTTGTTTCTGCAGAAATTGGAAATGAACAGAGAAAATACCATTTATGTAATAGTACTGCCAAACACTCGGTTAAGTTCTATAGATTTTGATTGGCGGGAAAAAAAAAGGAAGTTTTGCAGGTTCAGGAGACGAGCACTTAAAAAAAACACTGAGGAGAAGAAAGTGACTGTGTATACAAGGGCCCTTGTCTGCATGTGAATGCAGCCTCTGAGCCTAGATGAGCATTCTGTGCATTGCTGCTACTGAAGCCTCTAACAGAGTTCTTTTGTCTCTTCAGGGAGAGTGGGCAACTGAAGACAGAGTCAAGCATAACACTGCCAGATCAGGAGCTGAATGGGGATGCTGCTGGGACTTGCACCAGTGCTGCCCCCACCATGTGGCTGGGAGCACAGAACGGCTGGTAGGTTCCCCTTGGTCTGACAGATTTCTCCATCACCTCTTCTCTGGGCTCCACTTTCCATGCCCACACACCTTTAGTTCACTTCTTGTTTCTAGAGTGGGTTTTTATTGTTCATTCTTGTTCTGAGCCCTCAGCTCATCGTAGGCAGAGGGCTTTAACCTCGCTTACCTAACCTCCACCTTTCCTACCAGAAGAAAAGACTTGATCCTAGTCAGGCTGAAGATGTGTGGCCTTGTTGCTAACCTTCTGTGATTTGTCCTTTTTCACAGGCTTTACGTGCACTCAGCTGTATCCAACTGGAAGAAGTGTCTACACTCAATAAAGCTGAAGGATTCTGTACTGAGTCTAGTGTAAGTGTGCATGCCAAGGGACGCTGATGGAGAAGGCTCAGTTCCTAAGTGATACTAAAATGGGGGTAGCAACTCTTTGTCCGTTATCTTTTCCTTTCCTCTTCTAAGTGCCTTGCTAAATGAGGAAAGTTTCCCAAGGTTTTGGGTATTGAAAGGCCTCATACTGAGCTGTATTCCTCGTCAAATGCAGACCTGACCCAATTCAATCAATCAGGTACTGACTGAGATTAGCAGTATCAGGAGGAAATGACTGGGAGGGGAAAGGCAAAATTTCACTGGGGTGTAAATTACAGGAAATTTGTTGAAATTGATGGAGTTTATAGTGTGAAGGAGAAGATAGCATCAACAAGGAATTTATGGATGATCTTACAATGAAGATAAGGGATTGAATGGGAATTATAGAGGGAACATAAAGATGGTGTGCGTGGATGTCATAAAGGATTTGTTAGTCCATTCTTTCTGCGGACTTCTTAAAGGATTTACTTTTCTGTGATTTTAGGCATGTGAAAGGGAGGGTGCTTGTTGCTCTGGCAGATGGAACATTAGCCATCTTCCACCGAGGAGAAGGTAAGAGTCAATGTAATAAGAGAAAACCAAATGTGGATGAAAGTGTAGCCATGGATTAAATGTTATTCTGGGTTGAGAAGAAAAGGTGCTGGCTTGCCAGAGCACAAACGTATGGTTAAAATGCATAGCTATTACACACATGTAAGCCTTATAAAATATCTGAGGCATACTTTAACACCGTTTCCTGAGCTTTTCTGATCAAAACCATGTGTGTATGTACGTTCTGTGTAGCACATGCAGAGTAAATGCAGCACTTTTAGGAATACATGTGCTATGCAGTTGTTTGAGGCATGCTTGTTAAATTTAATGCATTTGGGCCATATTGCTCTTCCTGTGCATTTGCAAGTCAACTATAACAGGGCATGCACAGCTCAGGCTGTACACAAGCAGATTATCTGTGCTGTTGCAGATAGACCTGGTGCTTCCCAGAGAAGCTGGACCCAGTATAGGTAGTGGAATCGATCACTACACACACAGCAGGCAGAGCTGGGATTCTCTGCAAGTCTGGAAATCTCGAACAAATGCATCATGGTAGTTTTTCTTGTTGCAAAATAAGAGATGTCTGAGTAATCTTGCTGCTCTAAAATATCTTTTGAATTCTGTGTTTCTTGTCCTCTTCACTGTTGTAGGTTTTGTATCCCTGTGACTTGAGCATTTCTTAGCTGTGTTCCTACCTGAAAGCACATGGGAATTTGCTAACTCTGACTAAAGTTTGCATATTAAGAACTTAGTTATTAATTGAGTAGCAGTTTATCCAGCAAGCTGAAATACAGAGATTTGTGGGTTTGTGCAATCTAAATTTTGATCCAGCCTTTGTCATGAGTTCAAGACTGACCATTGACACGTAAAAATTGTTCCCATCGGAAGTAAGATGAAGCTTCGTGACATAGAGGGCACTTGTCTGTGAAAGGCAGAGTATCTGCCTGGTTAGTTTGAAAATAGGCCTGAAAGAAGGGAGGTTGATTCCTCATCCTGTGTTTGGCACTGGGGAAATTATATTGTCCTTCTGTGATATGAAGGAACCTCACCACGAGGTCCATTACCTTTTAAGTTTCTGCATAGTCTTCTTTAGGCTTCTTCCCCTGCTGTTTTTGTTGTACTTGTTAGAGAAGCCTGTTCACTTCATTACAATAAAAAGGATATTTAAATTAACCTGATTTGAAGAGCTTGAGGCCCATGAAACTAAACTTTATTGTCATGTGTTTTGTAAGTATAAGGTTGTGCATAAAGTAGTATTATGGATTCATGGGAAGTTCCCAGACATAAGCAAAATGAGCATTTGAGTGTTAGTTAAGCCTGTATATCTAGATATACATGGAAAAGCAGATGATGGAGATGCATCTGTCCACACTTGTTTTTCACCTTAGATGGTCAGTGGGATCTCAGTAATTACCACCTAATGGACGTCGGTCACACGCACCATTCCATCCGCTGCATGGCTGTTGTGTATGACAGAGTCTGGTGTGGTTACAAGAACAAAATCCATGTTATCCAGCCTAAGACAATGCAGATTGAGGTAAGAGAGCACATGCTTGTACTGTACTTATAGCTGTTTTCTGCTGCAGTGTATGGAAATGCAGAACCTTTCTGTTGTCACTGCTGACTGTAGGACCCAAACTGCCAATCTGACTCATGTTATGACCCAGTCTGCCAGGGGAGGATTTATTCCTTCCTCTCTTTGCAGAGGTTAAATCTTTAGATAAGTTTAAACTGAGCACTTTCTGTGCCTTCACTAGTGAGTCTGTGAGGCCAGGAACTGTACAAATGTACACGCGTGCTTTACAGCTACTGTTCATATATGGTCTAAGACTTCTCCATTTTTAGGCATTATGGCACAAAGGAAGTCTAAACAACTCCCAGTGATCCCACTTGTCTAATAAAAAAATGACTTTTGGTTTAAATTCAACACAGAGGTGTTGGTACAAACCTATTTGATAGTGCTTGGAATAATTCTAATCAAAGGGAGAAGTGCTGAATCTGAATTCGCATCAGTGAGCCAAGGCTGTTTGATCTTAGGAATTTATACTGGAGTTGTGTGTTTTCTTTTTCTCCCAAGCACCTTGAAAGCTCTTGGTTTCTAAATGTTCTTGCTCCTGAAGTGGTCTGCAAAGACTGTAAATTCTGCAGAGCAGCTATACAACTCATTATTTCAAATGATGGTTTTTCTGTATGCCACAGTGAAATTCTGAGGTCAGCTAGCATTAACACATTTTCTGCAGGAGCTTTGAAACCCAAACAAGTGATTTCAGTTAAGGAAAATAGGGTATGCATGTAGGTAATTGCAAACTTTTTGTGAACTCACATTAGTCCACCTATTTGGCATTTTAGAAATCCTTTGACGCCCACCCTCGGCGGGAGAGTCAAGTGCGACAGCTCGCATGGATTGGAGATGGAGTATGGGTTTCTATCCGCCTTGACTCTACTCTGAGACTTTACCATGCCCACAGCCATCAACATCTGCAAGATGTCGACATTGAGCCTTACGTCAGCAAGATGCTAGGTGAGGCAATAAATGGTCTGTTGCTTACTGAGATCAGAGAGAAATGAAAATTCGTTAGCAGACCTTGCCCAAAGCCATAACTGACTCTCCAATTCTTATGCATTCTTACTAGGCACTGGAAAGCTGGGCTTCTCGTTCGTGCGGATTACAGCCCTGCTCATCGCTGGCAACCGCCTCTGGGTAGGGACAGGGAATGGTGTCGTCATCTCCATTCCATTGACTGAGAGTAAGTGCCATCTATTGGAGATCATTCTGCATACCTCCCTTTTGCATGTCATTTGTGTAGCGTGGCAGATGGCTCTGGTGGGCTAATGCTTTCCAGACATTTTTACTCTGAACCTGGCACACCTTTGACAGCAGTGTTCAGAGAAAGGAGCCCTGAGTATGAGCACCCCTGAGTTTGGTTTAACTCTTTTTTATTAAGGAATTAAGTGTTCAGTTTAATGGGTTTAACATGCTTATAGATATTTGCTAGTGTCCCTTTTAGTTCAGGTGAAACCATTTCCTTCTTGGGGGACCAATGACATCTCTACCATCCATAGAGTCTTCTTTTTTTGAGGATGACCTTGACAGAGCAGACTGATGTGAACTGATTCTGTAGCTGCTGGAAAGCAGGGAAAACAAAGCTTTGGCAATTGTAGTAAGTCTCTAAAAAGAGGCCACAGGATGAGAAGTCACCAGGAAGATCTCCCTGGAAGTTTTGGTTTGGAAAAGACATCTAAATGTCTCAGTAACAGTATTTTCCAACAACTGACTTTAGAAAAGCTTTGTTTACTCAAATAAGGGCTCAGCTTTATCAGTCAAGAAGAAATCAGTATCCTACACCAAATCCAGCCTGGTGGGGAAACCCAGTAGAAGTAAATAGGTACATCTCTGGAGCTAGAAGCTCAGTTGAAGTTCTTAGGAATCCTGTTCTCTACCTGCTGTTCAGCATCTAATTTTTCAGGTGTATTCCAGATTATAATGGGGGACTAGGATTTGAGGCTGATTACAGTTGCTTTCAACATTTTCTCACCACTGTTAGCAGGAAATCTGAGAAGCAAATGGCTCTTGTATCAGAGGAGCAAACCTGTTGTAATCCTTCTGGGAGTCGGTCTGAGATGTTCTCCTCTAGGGTTTAGTGAAGCTGGATGTGCCCAGGGAAAACGTCTTTGCGTGTTGCATTCTTTATCTCATTTCTGAATCCCTGTTTTAATGCCCATTCCTTCTTGGTGCTACTGTCCTAATTATGAGTTAAGCTGGCTCCCTGCTGTAAACCACTTGCATTGTCTTTCAGTCTTACTCTTAAAAACATGGTAAGCTATGAGTCTTTCTCGTCTCACTAGAAAGTTTAGCAATGGATCCTTGTGACCATGGTCCCTCTCCCATCTCAGATATTACATTTGTCCTTGTAAGATAAGAGCAAAGTGAGCAAGAACAGTATTGGTATAAACTGATTCAAGCCTGTAGCTCCTGTTGCAGTTTCTGTAGATTTTATACGTTTCTGTTGTTCCCTGAATTTTCCCTCGGTAATCACCTTTTTCTTCTCTCTCGTCCTGCCTTGTCTCTTCCTGTGCCCCTCTGTGTTCCCACTCCCTGCCTGTGCCTAGCTGTAGTCCTCCACCGAGGCCAACTCCTTGGGCTCCGGGGTAAGTCCATTGCATCCTTCCTTCAGCTTCACTCCTTCTGCACCCATTCACTTTTGCAGTCACTTTCCCACCCGTCCATCCTGCCATTCAGCTCTCTGCGTTCGTTGTTCCTCATCATTCTTTCATTTTAAGCTGCATCTGAGAAAAGCGACTAGAGACAGTAATGTAAATATCTTCATTTCTCATGGCTAAAAACATTTTCATCCATCTCATCAGCCATCTCTCTGGGCTTTTTTGTGTCAAGAGTACTTAATTATTCATCAGTAGTTCCCTAACTGCAGTAGGCCAGGTTTGAGACGGGAACTGTAAAGCAGGGAGTCCCAGGAAGCAGGAGTAGACTTATCCTTGGTGTTCCAAGGATGCTTCTCTCATCATTTCCAGGCCAATAGTAGTAGGTGCTGTGGTTAGGTGCTGTGGTACGTGCCAGCTGCCAGTAAATCAGCCAAGAATTTTAAGTAGAGCAGACTTTGCTAAACACTAAGAATTGTTTGGTTTTGCTCCAGTTAAGACAGTCTGAGTTCAAATTTATGCTTACCTTAGCATTTCGAGGGTCAGAAAGGAATATTTTTTTCTCATTGTAAGACATTTCTGTCACCGTCCAGAAGCATTATCAACATATATCTCCTTTTAAAGCATCTGATATTGGTTGCAGGAAGAAGCCATATACCGAGCAAGAAGTGCTAGTGTCAGCCCTGTCTGTCAATCGGATGAGCTTATCCAGTTGTAGCTGCCATAGCAAACTGAAGCGCAGAGGTACAGAGGGCCTTTATCATGGGGATATTCCCCCTGCACACAGTGATTCTCGTTCCTCCATCAAAGTATTCATACTTGTCTCGCCATCCTGGCTTGAACCTGATAGGTAAAAGTCTCCTTTGTCCAAGTAACTTAGTAATTGAAATCCAGCCCAAGCCAAAATACAGAACTACAGATACTTAAGAAAGCAATCAAGTTTTCTCACAGAAAGTGAAGGCCTTCTGATTTTAGTACTGTTTCTGCAACCATTGATGTGGGTGCATGTGGAAGGAAAGCATCTTCCATCCTGAGCTCTAAGCATTGGTCTCTCTTCCTTGCTGAGTGGAAGCATTCACATTCTCAGAGTCTGGACTTGAAGGATGCTGACCCCTGAGTCCACCGTGAAAACCTTGGAAGCCATGAAAGGTGAACATCTTCCAGATGTTCATTGCTTGAGTACCTGATCTTCTGGTGTCATGGTTAAATCAAGGTCTAAGGAAGGACCTCACTCCACTGCTGTGACATTTACTGGTCTGAGAGGCCTTCACCAGACCCAGAGACTGCTTTCAGCCCTGTGTGTTTATGGTTTGGCATGAGCAAAGGACTTGGAAGCTGAGCAATTTCACCAATCCAGAAAACACCAGTAATTCTCCTCCAGATGCCCTTAATGTTTCATGGGTAGAGTGGACACCTTTGGACACCCTACCAGGTAGAAAAGACCAAGTTTGATCCTAGTACAGCAGGTTGTTTCTGGAGGCTGGACAGGATTGCTGCCGGTGAAGAGGCCTTCACTGGGACACCTCAAAGACCTGGTCTGGTTTCCCCTAGGCTCACTTTTGCCCAGCACCTCCAGGGAAATGTGTCTCATTAGTAGCCAAATGCTAGATTTGATGAGAAAATTTAGTTTATCATGAGTGGATTGCTACCAGCCTAAGAGAGCGGCAGTGTATAGTCCAGTGTGGTCTTCTCCATCACATCCTTTACACGAGACCTTTAAAAGAGACCTGTGTCTTTAAAGGTTTTCCTTCATTCCTCATTAGTTTTCTCTTTGATTAAGTCCCTTCTGTAAATAGGACTTAAAGCTATCGCTGACAATATTCCTTCTCCCTGTCCCCAGCTAACAAAACCTCACCAACCTCTGGAGAGGGCAGCCGCTCTGGTGGGGTCATCCACGTCTATGGTGATGACAACAGTGACAAAGCTGCCAGCAGTTTCATTCCCTACTGCTCCATGGCTCAGGCACAACTCTGTTTCCATGGCCACCGTGATGCTGTCAAGTTCTTCGTCTCTGTGCCTGGTAAGGATGAGCACAGCCCTTGTTTGAGAGGGTCTTGTCCCGCCATCCATTCTGCAGGAGGAGCTTGAGCTGATCTGCAGCAGATGGCTGTCCATTCTAGTGCTTAGCCATCACTGTAGCTCAGACATCAGTAGTTTAAACTGCAGTGATTTCCACATTTCACCAGGAGAAGGAATTAGCCTGCCCATTTTTGTGTGTGTCTATGTGTCCACGTTAACTGCACGGGGGCTGAGCAGGGGCACTGACAGCACCTCTGTCCTCCCTCAGGCAATGTCCTAGCAACCCTGAACGGGAGCGTGTTGGACAGCCCTTCAGAGAACCCCAGCACAGCAGCCACAGAGACCGAGCGGCAGAAGCTGAAGAACGTCCTGGTGCTGAGCGGAGGAGAAGGGTACATCGATTTCCGGATCGGTGAGTGTCTGTCATGGGAGGCATCTGGGAGTGGGTCAGAGTGCAGGGCCGTGGTTGTGGAGGGAGGGAACACTGCTGTGGGGAGTGAAATCTGAAAAGCAGTGCTCGCTGTTTCCCCTGCCTCTGGCTGCAAACATTGCTGTCCTACTGTGGTCACCTGTGCTGCTTAAGCGTGCAGTGTTGTAAACATAGGCTTTCCTGAAAGGATGGGTGGTTTTCCTTACTGCTAGAGATGGTTGGTTCCATCCATCCAGTCCTGCTTCCAGAACGCACTGTGTTGCTATAAATGTTCTCCAGGCATAAAGGAAGGTCTCAGCTCATGCTGTCTGTTGTCAGACTGCCAAGGCTGTATCAGGGATATTAGCCTCTTTGGAAGTACTCCAAAGCAGTGCAATTTCGGAATTTTTTTCTTGCCTTTTTCACTCTTTGTTTTCTCTCTTTAGGGGATGGAGAAGATGATGAGACAGAGGAGAATGCAGGAGACGCCACCCAGGTGAAGCCAGTACTTTCCAAGGCTGAAAGGAGCCACATTATTGTGTGGCAGGTATCATATATCCCTGAGTGAGAATTTCTCCTTTCCTACCAATGTAAGTGTCCCTCCTTCCACCTGAATGCCAAAATGTACATACAGAACGCCTGCATTATACCTACTGCTGGAAACCGACCCCAGACAACTGCGATGGACTGTGACTCCCTTCTTAACCTCTGAACTTGCAGCTTTCATCTTGGGCCCGTGCGCTTTCTGCGTGGTTGGATTATTGTTCTGCTCTGGAGCTGGCATCTACAAGGAGAAAAATGGCAGTGCATCAATGAAGTTTGGAGCTCGAACTGTGTAAAGCCTTTGCTCAGCGCTCGGGAGTTGGCAGCTGGAAGGGTGGTGGCTCAGGTTCTCCAGCAAGTTGCCTCACTCCCACCTGCATGAGAAGAAGTTTGTCCCCCTGGCGTCCCCTGCCGAAGCAGTGGTGGTGAATCACAACTTCTGCAGCACCCTAGTTCACCAGTGGACCACCATCTCATCCACCTTTAAGCACAGCGTCACACAAACTGAGAGCAGCCAGGTCCAACTAACCTTCAATAGAAAGGAGTGTCAGGGTTTGGGCAGCACTTCTACTCCTTGGCTGGAGAAGACAGCAGTGCTGTTACTGTGGGGATCACATCCTCCGTACTCGGAGATGGAAAGTCTCCCTCCTCTGCTGCTGCTGTTGTCTCAGCAGTCATGTGCTGAGTGACTGTGCTTGTCCAGAGAGGATGGTTGAGTAGCCTCAGATTGGAGACAGGTGTTTGATCATGGAGGCCGGAGGGCCTTTGGAAACTGTGGTAGCAAAGGGGTACTGGAACCTTGCTTTTTTAAGAGCAGAAAAGGCAGAAATACTTTAACTCCCCTTTCTGAAAATGCCAGGTAGAAAAGAACCCTGAAAGTCTGAGGAGAAAGCTGTCTGTGTAGCATTTGTTGGCTTTCAAAATACAGGTGAAGGCAGATGGTGTTGGTCTGCTATGAATTTTGCATTAACACACTGCAGTTGCCTTGATTCGTAAGGTTGTGTCCCCATCCCAGAAACTGCTGGAATGAGATGGCTGTTTTCCTTGGCATTGTGGCTGTCAGTTAGGAAAGACTGTGTAGGTGCAGTCAAGGAATAGAAGGGCTGTGTCTTGCCTAAGGTCACACAGAAAAAGGAATTGAGGCCAGTTCTCCCAACTTCTTTTACCTAACATTGTGAGCACTGACTTTGTTACTTAGCAGTTTGAAAAGCTGGAAATTTCTCACTCCCAAAAAGAACTGACAAACCCCCAAGAGAAATTCTGACAGTCCTTCTTGTGTTAGCAGTGCTGGGGGATTGCAAAACATGCTTGCAAGACAAGCAGCAAAAAATGGGGCCAGGGAGAGCGGGTCTGAGCTCGATGCAGAACATGACAGCACCAGATGTAGAAGCAATGGTTTGTCCTCCCTTTCTGAGCATGGAAACAGCCCTGTCTCCACAAGGACAAGCTCTGTTTCCTTTGAACCCTCTCTGCTGGATGTGCAGGACTACAGTGTGCAGCAGTTATTAACAATAAATTTGGAAGCTCCTGGTGATCATCTTGTTTCTTCCTTGAGCTATGCAGCACTCCAGGGTTTGCAGGGACATCCTTGTGCCAATGTGGCAGTATGGGGACAGCTGGGAAGCTCCCAGCTGTGTCCTGTGCTTGTCACCATGGTCCAGGCTGCCCCCGAGGTTGGTGGTCTAAAGCTAGGTATGTGCTGCAGGGATGCAGTATTCCTAGGGGAAGTTCATAACATGTGGCATCTGTCTCGATGCCACACTGAAATACTTTTTGGATCCACAGTTCAGAAAAGGCTGGGGCAAGAGGACATCTCTGGAGAAGAGAGGCCTTAACCATCCAAGTGCGGAGCCACAGTGGTGCCCACACTGCCTGTGAGCAGTGCTGGTGACACACAGGCCCACACTGCTCTTCACTGAGGTAGGAAACCTGCTAGATTGTGTCCTCCGGCCACTGGCACACCCAGCTCTGTGACTGGCATTTGGCTAAGGGGTGCTCTGAGCCACCACCTGCTTGTGGGAAGACCTTTCACCAGGGACATTTTACTGGGGCACTGCTGACCATGCCAGGCTTCTCGTTCACTTTCTCAAAATGCTTTCTGCTAGGAAGAGCTCTTTGGATCACAGTGCAGAGTGCAGTAAAATTAACAGGATCAATATTTAGATTGCACAGACATGTAACAGTTCGTCAGTTAGGGCCAGGTAAATGTCATAATTCAGGATAATTGAAAGAAAAGAGAAAAAAAAAAAGCTGTAGTAAGCCCAGTTCCTTAGCTCTTGTCAAGTCTCCATAGGAAAACACAGAATTGCAACGTTCTTACCTCTTACTGTTTGTTCTGTATCTGGTTTTAGCAGTTGAAGTGACAGTACTTGGTCTCCTGTCACCCACTGGGCCCTGGAAACATAAGGAAACCGGTCTCGGGCCTCTACCAACAGGTTCCTTTCCAGCTCAGTGTGTGTTTTCCTCCAAGAGAAGCACATGTTCAAGAGAGGCAGCTACAGCGAAGTAGAACCAGCCTCTGCTGTCAGTTCCCGTGGGCGCTTGGTGGCTGCTGGGCAGCAAGGTGAGAACTGACTGGCTTCAACACACTTCCCTGTCATATCTCCACTGTGATGTATGTAAAGTATCTTGTACGTTACAAAAGGATTTTAAAAAGTGTCTTAAGGCCTGTAAACTCCGCTGTTTGGTCTGAAGATGGCATTCTGTAAAGAGACTGCTGTATGAATACGTCCCCATGCTTTGTTCCTTATGCTATCAAACAACAAACCATATCTGTTCTGTATGTAATAAATGTGTTAACATCAGCAAGTGCAAGACGTCTTGTTCCTATAATGGCATTGGGATTTCTGCTCAGGCTTTCATAACAGCAGGACACTTAAAAGGCTGGGAATAGCAGCTCGATGTTGAGTGGCAATTTAGTGGCAAGAAATGAGATGCAGATTGCCTACTGGGTCAGAGCTGAGGGGACGGGCCCTGCAAGCCACAGTGCAATCCATAGCTTCTCCCAGTATCAGAAGTAAAAGGTGGAAAACACAACCATCAGCTGCTGGCCAGCTGTGGCTGTCCGCTGGTGTCCCCTTCAGCTGAGCTGCCAAGGTTAACACATCAGGCTCGGCTTTCAGCGCTCAGTTTGCCAGTGTCCCCTGACAATACAGGATGGTGCTTTACAAAGCCTCATAGGAACCAGTGACATTCAGAACTGCAGGAAGCAAGTTCCTCTTAGTCGCAGCAGCTTTTAGACATATCCATATTTACTCTGTAGAACACATTAATACCAAATTTTCTTAAAACTGTGCTGCAGAAATAAGAAAACATTTATTTTCATTAGTAGATACATTTGTACACAGCTCTGTCTCTGTACAATAACATGATATTCTCAGTCATTTTTCTGTGATGTACATAGGACCCGGTCTGAAAACTGTTGTTTAAAAATCTAATTTTCAGGCTACAGAGGAAACGGTGCTCCAGAGAACTGTAGCTGGGTGACAGGACCTATGCACTCAGAGACTATACAGGGTAACAAGAAGGTTTTTCTAAAGACTGAGACCAAAGTTGCAGGGGCGGGGAGGGGGAATCTGTCTACATCTTTCCTTTCAGATGAGGTCACTGCACAGGGCTGGGGGAGGAAGTGAGGAAAGGCAGACACACCACACCACACTGGACAAGAGGGTCTTCTGTACAATGCCATGCTGTTAACACGCAGTGAGAGCCTGAGGGAAGCTCAGGACATAGAACAAGTGTTTATACTGGTGTCCCTGCGTGTCTCTTTGCACACCGCTGGGGAGTGGCCATGACCTTCTCCAGATCAATCATTGGCTCCTCTGTGATGGGTTTTCCTTCCTTCTGCCACTGCGCAAGGATCATGGCTCGGAGCAGAGGTGGGTATGGAAGGTACCGAATGGTCTCCTCCGGCACTGGGGTGAATTTCTTGAAGGCCTCCTCCTCATGCTTGGGCACCATACGCCAGTCATGGTACATGACTTGGTCAATCTCTCTCATTTCTTCTTCGGCTTTGCCTGAGAAAAGATGAACACCATCAGTGGACAACGCTATCAACAACAAACTCCCTCTGGGAATTGTGGCGAGCCTTGATTCCCCAGTATCAAAAGCACGATGCCAGGGAAGAGTAAAGGAAGTTTTATAAAGATTCAGATGGTACCTTCCCTGCTATACTATGGGATCCCACTTCTGTCCTCAGGAATCAAACAAGAAACAGGCTCAAAGAATAGGCAAGTCATTCCAATACTCTTAATTTAAAGTGTCACTTCCTATCTCTCCGGTTCAGTTCCCATGGCTAAGGAACAAGAGTATTTTTTCTCTACATTTACTGAAGTTCCCTGGGAAACCTAATGTCAAAAATACTCAACAACCTTAAAACCTTTGAACGAGAAATGTTTCAGAAACTCCAGTAGGCAACAATCATATGCCTAATAAAGCATTTTAAAGCAGCTTTAAAAAGGGAAACTCACTCACTCAACTCCAAGCAATTTAAAATCCCAGCAGTGAGTCTACTCGCCACCACTCCTGTTTTACTGATGACTTTAGCTGGAATACCCTCACTCACCTGTCCATTCCCTGTCTCCAACCAGCCTCTCCCCTCACCCAGCGCCCCGCTCTCTGCCTTTTCCCCAGGCGCCCCGAGGGCCGGACCCCGGCACCTGGAGCTCAAACACGGGGACGGAACCTTCCCCACCACCAGGACTGAGGAAAGCGACTTCCCGAGCGGGAAGGTCGCCGTGTTCTCGCCGCCCTCCCGCACCCCCGGTTCCCCCGAGCCCCGGGAACCGGGCCGGCGTTACCTCTGAAGGTCAGGAAGCCCCAGGCTCTTCCGTGATCCATGTTCTGCAAGAAAAACAAGGGCCTGCTGAGGGGGTGGCGGGCCGGGGCCGGGGTCGGGGCCCCCCGAGGCCGGGGCTGGGACTGGGGGTTACCTCGGCCGTGTAGTCCACCTTCACCTTGGCGATCACCCAGTAGCAGGGCTCGTCGTGGGCCCACAGCCATGACTTGCGGGTGACGGTGCGGCCCACGCCGAAGCGCGGCAGGCGGCAGAGCAGCGCCAGCAGCCGGTTCTCGTTCCGCACGTCCTCCCAGGCCCGCACCGGCAGCCGCTTCTGGGTCAGCGGCCGCCGCATCGTCTCGTAGTCCAGGGCGAAGCGCTGCGACTCCCGCGGCCGGTTCTTCAGCGCCCGGTACTCGCGGATCTTCTTGGCCATGGCGGCGATCGGCCGGTGCAGCTTCTTGCGGGCCATGGCCACAGCCGCGCGCTGCCCAGCGGCGGAAGCGGAAACGGGACCCCGCGCGCTGCCCAGCGGCGGAAGCGGAAACGGGACNNNNCTCCCTCCCTCCTAGCGCCGCCGCCTGGAGGGACAGACCTAGGAGGCGGGGATTCTCGTCGCGGCGCCAGGAGGAGCAGGTTTATATTTCCTGGCACAGCGCAGCGACCTCACCGAGTCTGAAGAGAACTCGATCCATCTGTCGTGGATGAGAAGCTCAGCATG
>VXBW01004058.1:385894-400953 GCA_013400375.1 Thinocorus orbignyianus | reverse complement strand
GAGAAGGGCCCAGAGACCTGGCACCAGGCAAGAAGTTCTCTGGACCACTGCCATCAAGGGAGAGAGAGTGCTATGCAGCAAACTTTCTTATTTATATTTAATGTGACACTGATGGTATGAAATAATCCAGTTGGCCTGCCTGGGTCAAGTGCTCAGGTCTCGCTCTTCCTCATCCTTGCACCTGGCAAGGCTCGAAGACCTCGAATGCCACATACCCTAGCTGGCTGTGAAGTATTTTCATTAATTCTGACTCTAGAGTCTTCTAAAAGTGCAGTTTTCCCCAGCATTAGAATAAAAGTCAGACCTGTGTCGCTCAAACCAGGACACATTTGCCTCTGTTTTCTACTGCCCACTTCCCTCAAGCAAGAATATTCTCATGTAGAAAGGAATTGAGAATCAATGTTAAATGATGTACCAGGCAGAGGCATGAAAGCTACCATTTAAAACATCAGATGGCCTGGTTTATCCCATTTGATAAGTAGAATGCAGCAGAAACAAGATTTGAAACACACCACCTACATACATTAAGCAGACAAAAGTTCACCGAAGACAGAAGTCTTGTACACATGCTGAAACTCTTTTCTGATTTCTCTGTTACTCAAGTTTTAGATGTCCAGCTGGATACCAGAATCCACTGATATCACAACGATGTACAACATTAAAAAAACATAATAGAAAAAAACCCACAGAATGGTTGGAGTTGGAAGGGATCTTAAAGATCACTGTGTTCTAACACTCTGGCCACAGGCAGGGACACCTTCAACTAGAAAAGAAGTGCTACCAAACACTAATCTCTAATTAATTTCTGTCTGCACAAACATTGCCATGTTCTACTTCACTATCCACAAAAAGCCCTGACTTTTCTTATCTTTGGTTTTGTTGTCAATAGTCTCTTCCCTTTCTCTCTCAGAAACTCCCATTAGATCAGCCTGAAATGACACATATCTGACATGTGTCATACAAGGAAACAAAAGGAAAGTCAACAATATGTAGCACTGCTAACTCATTCAAAATGCAGTAGCTAAAGTAGTAGCTCTGTATGCACGAGACAGGATTCAACTCTTGCTTCCTCCTAGGGTGACGAACCCCATTTTCTTCCTGGTAAGTGTCCTTACTAACACATTAGAATGTGCTTGGTGCTAGGTCTTTTAACCTCTCCTGCTGCTTTCCATTATATTATAAACAGATATTAAGAGGAATTTGTTTAAGGAACTGTTTTCTTTTCAGTAACCTGTATAATAATTGACAGTTAATACTTAAGAGAGAAATGTGGATAGCACAAATAGGAGATGTGTAACAGAACACCCTCCCTACTCCTCTGTGCACTGAAAAGAGAAATAGGACAATAGTGTAAATCCCTCCCAGCAAGCTGCAAGAATAAAAGACCTGCATTACTAGGAAGATGTCCCATCCTTCAAATGGATGTACTTTTGGGAAGTACAGCTTCTTGCCTCTAGTAGTTTGGAAAAAAACTTTCAAATAATTATTCTCTAAGCAAAATAAATTCTCAAATTTGTAGTAATTTCAGAATTGTTAAGACAGTTTCGGCCACTTTGCCACTTAGAAAATTTTACTCAGTCTTTAGTTTTACTGCATTAGTAATATTGGTTGGATTTTTCCTTCCTTTTAGAAAGAATTCTAAAGAGCTACCTTATCACAAATTCAGGTTCTGCTACCTGTAAAATTAGTATTTAATAATAGGAATCAATCGCTGAATCCATTGCTAAAATTCAGGCTTCCAAGTTTCCATGCAGACTGCTTAGAGCATCTCTTTCGTATACAGGTTTGTATGCACAGAGGAAATAACTGGAATTCTGTAATAGCTTTCCACGTAAACCTTATTTCAGACTAAAAGTCATATGGATTAAGCTAAGCAGAAAAAAGCTTTCATAACACAGAATAAATGTGTCAATGCAAAGGAGCTCATGCAGAATAGTTACTGCTATATTATTTTGCAATGCCTTCTGCCTGGAGACATGCCTTACGCTTTTACTTAAAAAAATACCAGTAGTCCTCACATCCAGCATATCAAGGGACAATCCATTCTAAACCATTTAGTGCACTATGAGTTCATCCATATGATTAATATTTATTACATAATGATTTATTTGAATAGTCTTTAGAAGATAGTTTGACCCTGTGAAGCACTGAAGAGGTTACTGGGGAGATAGATGGAAAGACAGCCTGAAAGATAGCCTGAAAGGATTTTCCATCCATGACCGAAATGTCTATTAAATTAAATTTCCTACTTTTCGATTGCTGACTGGTTATAGTGATAGAAGGCCTGGTCATAGACATAAGTCTGAGGAACTTTAGAAAAATATTTTTAAATGGGATCTAAACATTACTTTATATTTGTGGAGAGTTATATTAAAACACTAGCCAAAAGAGGCTCTAAGCTCACTACTTTCTAGTTAACACAACAGTAATTTTACTGATGCAAGAGCAATTCCGTGGAACATAGAATTTCATCACAAGATTCATAAAATTGCTGTTACCTAAACCAGAATGACAGATGGCCCTTCCACCCCANTTCTGACCCTCCAATGGGACAAATAATGAGATTAGCTGGCCTTGGTTGTTATAGCAGTAGATGATATAAGCAAGAGCCTCTCTGCATACTGTTCCTTGGCATGAAGTACAAACACTGGTCTTACCACCGAGAACAAGCCATTTTCTCCACAATATACTGTTAATTTCAGAAAGTTAGAAAGAGGAGGCCTAACTAAGATGTAAAATTACTGAGCAGAGTTGGTTCTGTTTTACTTCAAATCAGGACACAAGGACATAAAAAACACCTTTTAAGAGTTCTTTGACGTTCGAGGATGACAAAAGGCTAAGACAGTACCAGTGTAACCTGGAATGTACCAAACTAAGAATTTGCTTCATTAACAGGTTTAAGATTATATTAACAAAGGAACTTCTTTTCCTTCTATTTATGGATAGAATTTCTTCTATCTGGAAGTAGCAATTTGAGAGCAACATTCAAAGCAGCAAATGTATGTGCCTTCAGATAATATAATTTCAGATTTGGGTACAGTTAATTTACCTTCATTTCCTACTGTTATTCATTCCCTGCAGCTAGTAGGCCTAGCAATGGGATAAGAAGCTCAAGAAACTATGAGAAATTATGTTAGCTTCCTATCCCCTTGAGACAATTCCAGCGATAATTGGTTTTGTCTTACATTGCATATCACACTAGAAATTCTGTATGTGTACAATTGAATCCATAGTTCAACACCTCGGAACGAAGCTGAACTCAAATATCCTGGAACACTGGTCATTTCAATATTGGAAGCAAATAAATCTGTAATGCAATTTGCTCTTCATGGACTATCAGCTTGATGATAGACTTTTTCTAAGAGTACTTACAGCTATGATAATATACCTGCTTGGGAAAATCTGTTACACTACTGCCTGTGAGAAACGGAGAGCTGCTCTAGCTCATCATGGTTGTGGCATCCCGGTCCACAATTTCATGGTTTTCTTTCCTAAAGGCGAAGAGCTGTATTTCTTTCTGCAAAAAACCACCTGTAAAAGCATGAGCTGTGGCATCCCATTGAGCAGATGAAACAATATACACGATAACGTGACAGCCTGTCATTCCACTCTTCTGACAGAAGTATGTTTCTTCTTTAGTTAACAGATACCTATGCTTGGTGGAGGCTTGAGGAGCAAACAAAAGGGTACAGCAGTATAGTCTCCATATATATGAAGGTGCAAAACCAACACACCATTGCAGATAAAATGGATGGCAGGCCACAGCATGCACTAATATTTGATGTTTTGTAGAATAATTAGTTAAGACTTAATGCAGATTAAGTTTACAAACATCAACATACAGCATTGGCTGATGTATAAATCAAAACTGAAAACCAAGTCTATTACTGTTGTTGGGTTTTATTAGGTAGATGACATTGTTGGCTGCAAAGACAAAAACCTGTTAAGCTTTCACCAACTGGAAAACATCAGGAGTGCTTTGAATTCCACTTTGATAGGATGGAACACCATTCTTATAATTCATTAAAAGTCCATCTGACTGAACAAGTGGTAGACAGTGCAAAACTGCAAAGATCTCTGGATTTAGAAGGCCTTTGACCAACCAATCTTCTGGGCAAGGACACATTTGGATGCATCATCTCTTCAAATTTGCTGTTATTTTATTTCCACAGCTAGAGATAGCAAGTGGAAAGATACTGTGGTGCTAATGGTCTGCCCCACTGTAATCACACGTGCTAGATATTAAAATGGCAGTGCTCTTAATGCTGGCAGTCATAAAACAATCCGGTACTGAATGGAAGGCTGTTTCAGAAGATCAAAACCTCCTGAGCTTGTAACAGAAGATATCAGATCTGTCAGCTGAAGTCTAAACCAGTAAAAAGTAAAGCCCCCCTCCCCACTTTCCCCCCCCTCCCTCTTCTTTTTTCCTCACCAGGACACAAGGTTCTTTCTCCAAATTCTAGACTACTTTACTTAGCATGTATCATATAAACCTCTGCAATTGCCTTTACATGAACATATGAACCTCTCTAACTGCCCACCATGAAAGGGATTTGGGAAGGGAGGGAAAATAAAGATTAACTGTGGACCAGGAGGTGAAAGTGAAATGCTCTTCCCTGGTAACAAGACTCACTCATCATTCTAACAGGCTAATTGTATTATGAGGTGGTAAGTGGGTATGCAAAGGCAAGGGTTATCTTTGAGGATCCAGAACCTAATTTAGTATTTGGACTCAATGATCTTAAAGGTTCCAATATAGATGATTCTATTAATCTATGATTAAATCTCTACTGTCAAACTTCTTGTTTGTAATTCAGCATGTGTTTCTTGTCATCTTAAAAATCTTTCAAGCAAGATTAGTATCAGGTGCATATGCACCGTATTCAACTCCCTATTTAAGTATATAGTAAGGTTTCTTTCTCTTAGCTGTATGGAGGCAAAGCAGCTGGTGTCTGCTGCATGATTTTGGTTGAACTTAAGTATCTGTAACTGATGACTCAGGCCACCCCAAGACACAGATAAAACCAAAATGATACATGGCTTTTGAACCGCTTCCTTATTAATAGATCAGAACTGAAACTTTTGAAAATATCTGAGAAAAGTAGCTGATCTAATTTAAAAAAGAAGTTATGGCTAAAAAAAAAGCCACAGCCATGGATGGAATGATAGAGGACTGTGAGGAAAGAGATGCAGGCCCTGAAATTATAGCATCTACTTTCATTCAGTTATGTGCTCATCCTTCTCAACGAAAGGAGATTAGTAAGAACAAAGAAACAAACAGCTGTGAGATTCCCGTCTCCGCTTACTACATGTTTGAGAAAGTGGTCCTAGCGTCTGCAAACCCTGGAAGGAAAGTCATGAGAGGCTTTATGAGCCTTCACAATTGCTCAGTTGACAGACAAGACCTTTGTGGAAGGCCCACTGGCACAGGCATGAGGTAAACATCTTTCTCCCTACTTTCTCAAAATCACTCAAGAGAGGAAGTCATCTCCTGCTCCTCCTACAATAATGAAGTACATCACAGCAAATGTGAAGGAGAGTACACCTCATCATGGGGTGGTGACATGTTTGGGGAAGTTCTTGACTTTCAAAAGAGTGCACTGCTTCTTTAAAACGAAGTTATTCACAATTATTAAAAAAACCCCTTAATTTAAGCAAGCGGCAATCTGTTTTTAAGTTAACTTTGAAAATCTGCACCATGATGAACCAAAATACATAATCAGTTCTCCAACTGCAGTCAATACATACTTCAATAAACCAACCAATTTTTATGCAAAATATGCATAAATCACTTACATACTTCCCACAAAAGTTCATGAGTACAAATGCCTTTTTGTACACCACCATCTTAACAACCATAATAATTATGGAGTAGAAACATATTTAGTACATTCTACATTAAAATCTTGTTAAAGAAGGAACAAAAGATGTAAAGGTACCGATGCCCTTCTGCTAATAGAAAGAAGTAACAAATGAAAGATAAAAAGTGTATTTATTTGCAAGTGTGTTTTGATGCACAAATAAGATTAGAATGATCTACTGAGGAAAAGAAAAGCAACAAATCTCAAGCAAAATTAAAAACAAATACACAAAGTTACACTTTTTGGCCTTCTGATTCAAAGTATTAAAATTCATTATTTCACACTGTTTACATCAGACCACTGTCTTTTCACAGCATACACTAGCACCAGCTGCAAAGAAATGAGTACAGCGCATGTCTCAAAAAACTAAGGAGACTCCTCCGGTCAAGACCCAAAACACTTCATTAAGAACACAGTATAGGGGTCAACATAAAAATGATACTGAGATCACTAAGAACTGATTAGTAGTACTAGGTTTTGGATTTAGTTCTTGGCAAAATATCTTGAGCTCAGGAAGCACAGAATTCAGAATCACACATTCACCTACGTTCCTCCCCATTATTTTTCTGAATATTCAATGCATATTAAAACATTCACACACCGAGCATGCATTAGGACATGCATCTGTCAGTGACACTACCATAATCAGATCTGTCATTGGTGTCCACAATGGTAGTTAGGTGAAACTTGTAATACTGTAGGCTAAACTACCATCACTGGTTATTCTAACAGAAGGCTAATGTTCTGTTGCTCCCTGGATGGCTGTTGAATTTCCTTACTGCACTAAGTGGCTTATCTAAGATTCTTAAGATGGTGCTGCCTCAGGGAAGTGACAGCAGACCTGCTGTCTCCCACACAGGGACTAATGGGAGTCACATATGAATTGGTAGGGACAAAAATGGAAGAAGATCTAAAAAGCTTCAGACAGAAACTGGAATTCACCTTTTATCCTGTGAGCCTGAGTACAGTTGTTTGGCCTTCTCTAATCTCTAGTATCAGATAAATATTCTGAAACTACATCATCCTGGAAAAGTGAGCAAAAAATTACTGATCTGGCATGGAGGTCCCTCCAAAAAAGACAAAGTTGTGCATGTGATCATCAGTGAGGGGAACTAACTGCTCCTATCATACACACAAACAAAAGGAATAATGCCCTAATCACCTTAATCAAATAAGCAAAACTCTTAAGGTAAATAAGCAAATAGGACTTACTTGATCTTACTGAGACTGCTAAGGAATGACTGAAGACATTCCTCGTCTTTCAGGCCTCAAATGAAGAAGAGGGCAAAAAAGAATAAAGGTAGGAATAGAGACACTCACCTGACACCCCCAAATTGTTCCCACATATCCACACACAGTGGAATTGGCAGTCACATTAAAAACAATGTATTTGCTGCCTCTGAATATCAGATTTTTAGATGGCAAATAATATATGAGCTTTATTATTGCTTAATATAAAAAACAGTATGATGCAAGTGCTTCCACATTAATTCAGCAGGAATTATGTTAGACAGATATAAAAGAACAGAGAAATATTGTTAGAAATTAAGCAGTATTAAACACTCCTTTAGAAAATTTCCAATTTTCATCTCACCAGAACAATAAAACTCACAGGATAATCCGGTAAGGAAAACAGCATAATCTTAGCAGTGAAGGCTATTTCTATTAACAGATGCACACTGAATATCTAATACAAATGGACATTTCAACTGAAGAATGCTTCAACTTTTTCAGTTTAAGCATATTCATTCATATTCTAAAAGTTTTTGGATATGACATCTGAAGATGAGATTTAAGAGAAGCCTTGGACTTTCAATCAAACAAGATATTCAAGTTGCTACAGCTTGAAGCCAACAGACAACACCCAAGAAAGCCTATGTAGCTTTTCTACATGGATCTCCATGACCCTTTCCAGCAATGGGTCTTCAGAGATCACTGAATAATTCTAGGTGGACTTATAGTGCCTGGTTAAAAAAAACCAAACAACACAACAACAAACCCCCCAAAAAACAAACACACACAAAAAAAGACACAAAACCAGGAAGTAATTAAAAAAGTAATGTATAATGATATATGTCTAACTGTATTCTCTCATTTCTACCCTGTGTTTTTTTTGAAAAAGCAATCTCACAACTGTATCTGTAAGGCCAGATTTGAATCAATATTGAACCAGCATAAAGAAAATTGCAAACAAGTCTGAAAGCAGGCTGAAGCTTATACACTGAAGTGGTTACATTATTGTTTCAACATAGAGAGCCTGTTGTGTAGCTGAATGATCAGGTAAAATTCCTTGGGTAGTTAACGCAGCCTCAGGCAAAAATGACAGACATTAATAGTACTATCAGTCCCCTTAAGCGATTATTTTGCCTTTTTCTAGTTCAAATGCAGCACTTCACGCCAAAACAAGGAACACCAGAAACAAAAATTAAATGTACATTATACATTCAGGTTAGAAAAGGCAGATAGACATAAGGAATCTGAACATGTAACAGTGTCATTTGATAAGCAATTTGCTTTCCTATTTAACTGTTTTTTGTTTTCCCTTGCCCAAAGGTAAAGGAAACTTATTTACTGGAAAAACTGTAATCTAAAATAATTCAATTTACCTTAAATGCACAGTTCATTTAATTACTTTAAGGGCATTTCAATAGATTTTTAACAGAAACCTGTTGCAAATAACTGCACCAACTATACCCTAAATAAGCTTGCTGGCACTGTACATATCATCTTTATCTTAAAACAATAATGTAACCACTAACATGAAACGTGAAGCTATGAAGAGCTGAAACCACAGTCATCGTTTAAATTAACTGTAGCTAAAAGAATAAATTAGTGTCTCAGCCCTATATATCAGCTCTTATATACTATCATGATGCAGAATCTGTGCTTTTTGTCCTGCTAGTGATTTTAATGTCTTCACCTTGAGGTTTGATTTACTGAGTAGCAGTGTGCTTCCAAAATAAAGCAAAAGGTATACTTTCTGTCCTTTCTCGCATCCTGTGTGAAAAACCTCGTTTATCCTTTGCTGCAGCATTCACAGACATCTTAAGGCTCCCTTATAGTTCTCATTTTCCCTATATGTGTTAGAGACTTAATTCATATGTGGAGCTCCTGGGTACTCCTGTAACTACAAAATATTATACTGAAATGCAAAAAGATGTGGGCTATCTTCTGCATGACATGGCAGCTGATTTTTTATTCGAGTTTGTTGGGTTTTTTTAATTTCTTTCAAGTTATCTTCAGTAACAAAACTGAGTATTTGACAATGTGCCAGTGTTAAAATTGTGGCTCACATGCAATTAAAAAAATTAAATTGTAAAGTGTGGTCCTACCATCACAGCATACCAATACCAATAGTGTGAAAGTTGCTCAGCATGGATAGGACAAACACTGAAATCAACTATCTTTTCAGGATTTTAAAACTGAACTTAAAAGTCTAAATCAAGCAAGCAGAGTTCAGTCCCAAACATACTTATGACAAAGCTAGGATAATCTAAGAGACCATCTGTATAATAAGCAGTTTTCTCTAATATACACTTACCAAAAGCGTAGATGGAACAGCAGTAACTTCACTCAAGTAAAACGATCCATTTGCTTGCTTCAGGTCTTCCTAGATACAAGACTGAAGTAATTCATCCATAGAATACTATCACAACAGTGTAATGAATTTTATTATCTTAAATTGACGTCATCTTCTAGAGGGCTCAAAGATTAAATTGCAATGAAAACATTACACTATACATGACCACCCTGTCGAATTTCCTCTGAACTTGCTGTACCTCTCATAAGCTCCACAGAAGCTGCTATAATGGATGTTGCAAAGCTCAAAAGCACACACTATAGTTCCTTTTCTAGAATTCCTTCTGACAGTTGTAACATTTTATCCAAATTCTCCTATACTGGGGTAACTTGTGAAATTAATACCTTATGCTCATTTACCCCTTTATCACCATCTCTCTCAATTTTAATACTTACTTGATTTCTGCTACTATCTCTGATAAAACAAGAACATAAGAAAACTGAATGAAAAATATAAATCTTATTTTCTATTACTTTCTTCTTTCTGGCTGCAGAATTTTACATTAGCATGAAATATATTGAAGTACCATGTTTTATTTCTGAAAACAACAACTCAGATTACCACCAATTCACAAGCCAACTTTTAAAACTCCTGTCACAGTATAGGCCCAGCTTGTAAAACCTGGTAATTTAGGATAGTAATTTATTTTCAAGGATATACTCTATCTCCAAAACTTCAAGAAGCAGTGTGGTAAAGAAGTTGAAAGTCTTCCCTATGTCCAGTTAAATCTGCATTACTTCTGAATTTAGAAACAACCTGAAAAACATACATCCAAAGCAAGACCCACNAAAAAAAAAAAAAAAGCAAGGGTAGTAATCTCAATGTCTGCTGATTCTCATGTAGTGATATAAAACTCCAATAATTTACCCTTATTAAAATATAAAGTATAGAGCTTCATTTGTTCTATTCATATGTTTCTTTTAGATAAGAAAAATATCTCATCTTTCAAACACATCATACAACAATTCATAAATTAAAAAAGACTGAACTATGGCTGGTTACATGCAAGATTAACCTGTCTCACAGAATTCCCTTATCAGTATAATCTTTTCCGACCCACAGTTTGAAAGACTGCAAATGGAAGTACTCAATTAAAAAAAAAAAAAAGCAAGCATACCTTGAAATGTACATTGCAAATGAGGAAAGCTGTGAATACTGCCAGTTGTGCTTTATTTAATTTTTGTTTGCTATTTTGATTCTGTGCAATCATTGAGAAATTAACAGAATCCCTAGAATGGACAGTGCCTAACCTAATACGCTTCCTTGCTAAACTGAAAGACATATTACCATCACAAATTGTAAAATATATTACAAGTACACACTGGCACAGAGGGTTCTCTTCTGGGAGAACAGGGTATTTTCCAGGAGCAAAGAACTGGGAGAATTTATAGCGTGTTACCCAATTTTTAGTGAACAGAGGAAGACTACAGAAAGTGTTCTAGAGAGAGGAGGCAGGTTTTGGAATGGAAGGTATCAGAAGTCATTTGGCAGCATGAGCAAATGACATACTGGATTTTTATAGGCTTAAAGGTTTTAAGATACGCAGATATCCAAAGATGTGATATACTAACACACACATACTTGCACTAGCGTATGCACTTCTGTATTGAGAGAATCATGAAACCACCACATATTTTATACTTTTTTTGAGCCAACCATTTCCTGTCCTCAGTTGGCCTACTTTGACTTCTTTTATAAAGGGCTCCAAAAGCATCTCTGCTTCAGATTCCAGTATTTTCAACCTAGTGCTGACTGGCTTCTCACACAAAAGAATGTAATTACACGACTCTTGTGTTCTTGTTAATGCAATCGGTTGCAGTTTGTTCAAAAGCTCCATTCACACCTCAGCTTGTCTGTTTTTAGCTACTTCTTATAGGCCATATTCAACAACTGAATCTTTCACCTCCTAAGCCAACTCCACTTCCACTACCCCTAAAGGAGTGCTGTGAAGTCACTCCTAATTTCCATCCATGTAGCTCAGGGCTTGCCTGTACAAACAAGTTAGTCCAATTTAGCTTTAACTTGCCTATACACCAATTTGGAACATCCTGTGCAAAACAGTTTATTTTCATTTAAGGTTGGCTTATGCATATTTATTTTTTCCTCCCTTGAGGAATTACCTCAAGCTCAACTGATGTAAAAAAACCTGAAATATTTGCTCTTCTGCGTTGATTTAACTTATTTGATACAAAAAGCGTATCTGTGCTTTTTAGTCTCTGTTGAGTTAGACTTGTGCCTCTCCACACTTGCCTGCTGATAACTTTCCTTGTTTCTCTGTACAAGAGGTGGCCAAACCGTAGCACACATGCCACTCGTCTGCTTCCATGACATGTACTGCACTGAACTGAGCCACAGCCCCTGGGTCTGACTGCTCTTATCCAGGCAGCACAGTAACTGCGTCCTAGGTCCTGTAACGTGTGTAAATGCTGCTACAAACTCCTGCAGCACCACCTGCATTCAACAATAAGGAATAGCTCTGCTGCCTCCAGGCAGATCTACACCTCCAGCTTTATTTGCTCCAGCAAGCAGATAAAGACATGAAGTAGGAAGAACTTAAGAGACTGGAGAGACAGCAGGCACACTGGAGAAAACAAGGGCCTTTTTTTTTTTATTTTTTTTCCCTGGAAGTGAAGGTTCACTATTTGAGTGTGTACCTGAGAAAGAATGTGACTGAAGCCTGAAACTAGAGTAAACTTCCATGAGTGCACAAATGGATAGGGAAAGTTACGCGTGAGCATTGGCCTGCAATCCTAGCTTGGAAGACGGGAACACGCAACAAGAAAGCTGGGAGAAGAGCCACAGATGAGGCTGTGATTTTGCACGATCAGAAAAGCATGTGACCCTGGATGCCAGAAGCTACTGATGATGACCATACACCCATTAACTAGGTGTGGAAACCCCTGGTCTATGCTACCTCAACATCATTTCTGCAAGTGTGTCCTTTTTGGGTTCAAATATAGTAACAGTTTTCCTGTCTTGTACCTACTCATCTACCATCCATTTTCTATTCTCTGCCAAAAACATTTTGTCTTGCCTTTCCCTCTGCTTTTATATTTAGTATTGATCTATTATTTAAATTAATGGACTTCTTGGCAGGCTCATCACAAGCAGCACATTTTGAATGCTTAAAAGTATCCCACAATGGTTTGTAGAAAATGCTCTACAAAATTAAATTATTTAATAGGATGATAATTTAAGAGTAACTTTTGACTCTAAACTCAAGGTTTAAAACCTAAAAGTTTTCTCTGAGCACAACTTCTATTTGATTTTATGTCTTATTTCATATTTCACTCAGACACACACGCATACACAAACTCAAAATTTCAAAAGCACTCAGCAGTCAAAACATTAACAGGGAATTTTTTCAATTGCTTAAATTTCACTCAAATCTTGTTTGGAAAAGAAAACCTTCTAGAGACTATAAGATGTTTGGAATTTTATTTCATAATATATCATTTAAAGATGTCATATTCCATGGCACCCATGTGTACATGCCATAAACAGATTATTATGTACACTGCTTTATCATGTATATGATAGTCACATATACAAACACTGGGTCCACACAAGCATTGCATCTATCAATGACAGATTTTTAAAAAATAGAATTTCAATATTAATCACATACTATACCTATATGAACGTATTTATAAATAATAAAATAATATATTCATATATGTATAATACATATAATGAAGAATATTTCATTATATCTATCTGAAACCGATCAATCTATGTAGAAAACCTACTGAAATTATCCAAATCAGTACTATAAAACAGTGGAAAGAAGCAGAATTGGTGATCAAAACATACTACTGCTACATCTGTTTAAATGTCCATGGAATCTAGAACTGAATTAACTGGTAAAATTAATTCCTGTGGTCAAAACTAACCAAAGCTGTGACATAATTAAGGCATGAAAATAGGGAAAAATCAGTCCTACCCTTTCAAAAACAAAGCAGAGAAAAAAATCCTCCCCGTTGAATGACACTGACACCACTTCATTGACAATAACACATTGATCAGTGCATATCGATTTCACAAACTCGTGTACGGTTTTGGTTTTTTCATGACAATGACAACACCACAACACTTGGTCTACAAAAGGAGATTTCTATCAATGAGACATTTAAAAGATGAAATCTCAATGTTTATTTCAACCCCAGTCTTCAAACTGTGCAGATCTGAGAGTCAGCTTTGATGAAAGAGGATTATGCTCGGCCTTCTACCACCCTCCTTCTAGACACAGCATCTTGGTGTGACCTGGAGCAGGAAGAGGAAGGCAACTCCAGCTCTGCCAGTCTGCTGGACAGCCCTGTGCATACCTGTCACCTGATTATAAGGCACATCCATCCCTGGGGTTGCCACCATGAACGTAAAATCAAGTACACATACCTCTGTTCTCTTGAACATCCACGCGCAAGGATTGCTAAACTGGGTTCTAAATAAACGTGATGGAAAAGTATGTCAGATAAACCAATAAAAGTCCATATTCATAAACCCATACTTAATGTTGTCTTCACCTTTCTGTCACAAGGCACATTTAGCTCAACTTAGCAGCTGTGCTTACATCTATATGAATTTCTGAAGTCACTGAAGTGTGTGCCACTGCCTGTATCCAATGGTAAACAGTTGTTAGTCAATATTATTCTAATTCTCCTTTAAGACTGACAATAAACTGCTTTTCTAACCGTGTTTCTGCAGGACCGTAATTATCCCCTTGCGTTATACTGCTTTGAGTAGAAGCTAGGTAGATTTTAAAGAAATGCATTCTAAAGTAATTCTGATCATACAGAAACTATTCTTCTCAATTATAGGCACCTTTCCTCCATCCACCCACATATAACTCAAAAATAACTGCAATTCACACAGCAGATGCAGAATGAGGACTTCTAGAAACAGACCATGCGCTGTCATTTTTAAACATTGCTGAGACCCTGGATTAGTAATATAGACTCAGTTTTCAATTCTACTTGTATCATGTTGGACATGTGATTATTTTTTCTGTCCAATTACTCACGTACAGAAGGGACACAAACCACTCATTTGTTCAATGAGCGTTTTAAGGACTGAACAACATCTCTGAAGTACTCAGATACCACATTAAGGAGTACTTAAACGTGCAAGAAGGCAATCAAACAAGTTATGAAGTTGTGATGGCCAGAACACACTGCAAAACAGTCCTCACAGTGGGAGCATCTCTCAGGTCCTGAGCAGAAATTCAAGCGAGAGGAATAATTACTTTCACAGCAAGGAAATAAGTGTCTCACAGACTCGGCAAGGCATTTACACCGACCCTAAAAGTGTTCTTGCCCTTTGTTTGTACAGTCACTCCGCAAAAGCCTGACAAGTTCGGCGCGCAATTTCTACCAAGCACCTAAATTAATAACCTCCCTGAGCAAACAAGCCAAAGCACGAGGCAGACACAAGATTTCTCTCCTCGGGGGAAGGAGGGGCGGAAAGTAAAATAATTAAAATCCCATCTAGCCAAGTCTGTTCAGCAGGGACCCCCAAGCATTCCAGAAAACAAGGCAACGTTCTTACAGCCCGGCCGCAGCGGGAGGCGCCGGGGCGGGGGTGGCGGTGTCTGCCGGGCCCCTCAGGCCCCAGCTCCCCCC
>VXBW01004058.1:358683-384849 GCA_013400375.1 Thinocorus orbignyianus | reverse complement strand
TTGGAACTCAGTGATCTTTAAGGTCCTTTCCAACTCTAACCATTCTATGATTCTACGATCAAAGGGCTGGAACGTCTCTCCCCTGAGGACTAGCTGAGAGAGTTGGGGTTGTTCAGCCGGGAGAAGATGAAGCTCTGGGGAGACTTTATAACAGCCTTCCAGTACTTAAAGGGGCCTTATAAGAAAGATAGAGACAGAAGTTTTGTCAGAGTCTGTAGTGACAGAGCAACAAGCAATGGTTTTAAACTGAAAGAAAGTAGGTTTAAATTGGATATAAGAAGAAATTTTTTATAGTGAGGGTAGAACTTGTTGCCCAGAGAAGCTGCAGATGATCCATCACTGCAGATGTTTAAGGTCAGGTTGGACAGAGCTTTGAGCAACCAGATCTAGTTGAAATACCATTCTATGATTCTATGAAATATTCCTCCCACGGCAGGGGTGTAGACTGATTGATCTTTAAGGATCCCTTTCAACTCAAACCATTCTGTGGTTCTGTGATTTTATGACTTTTGTGGCTATCTGTCATGGCAAAAAGACCACTGCATATTCATTCATGTCTGTAGGTAATGCAGCAAGAGCCAGTATCAGTCTCGTGCTGCAATCCTATCTCCTTGATTGCAAGCACAAGGTACTTTTTAATGAAACAGTGAAAGCTAAACATTTTCCACCCAATTTCTAAAGCTCACAGAGCATTTAGAAAAGCACAGTCTTAAGACAAACTGAGAGTCGGTAACTTTGCTTATGGTCCCCTTGTGCTTATCTGGCTCCTATGGACACAGTCTTCTCTCAGGCACCCTGCTCAAACAGCCAGTCCTCTATGTCTGTCTGCTAGGCATTCACATACCCCTCCCAGCCACCCACATACTATCATGATTTCACAACAACCAAAATCCCTTGACAGTGTCTTCCATGAAGAGAGCTGCTTTCCCAGCTGCTTGTCTAAGCCACCACTGTAATGTTGCTGTATTATGTCAGCTCTAGTGTTGTGCCAGGCTACTTCCACTTTTTTAAACTTGATATCTTTTAAAGGTCATTTTCTAATCCTTGTTGTTGTGGAGGAAAACTTGAAAACACAACTGAGCTGAACAGCAGGAGAGTTTATACCCGTAACAACTCCACCTTCTATTATTCCAATGTTTATGCCAATTTGGTGATTTTCATGGTACCTGTCTGGTGATCTTGCAAGTACTAAGTCTTTAGTACTATGTCTAGATCTCCTTGTGCTGAAAGATTTATATGTGCACATTCAAAAGGCTGCTTCCCCCTAAAAAAAGGCCCTACCCACACAGTCCAATTAAAAACCTGTTATTTTTCTCAAGTGTTATTTTACTGCATAGTGTTCAGAGCAGATTGTATTGTAGTTATAGACTGTGTGTAGCTACACTACGCTGAATTATAGCTTAATACTTATACCCGCAACAATTGCTGTATATCCACAGCCTCGTAATAAACCCCAGACTCTCAGCAAACATGAAAGTAGGTACACGGGGCTATGGCTTCCAGTTAATTCTTCCTAAGTGTTATGGTTTGGGCTGGGCAGGCTACTAAATGAATGACAGATAATCTTTAGTCTCTCTCTCCCTCCCTTCCTAGAAGAGAAGGGAGAGAAAACAAGAGAGAGAGAATTATGGGTTGAAAAGAAAATGCAAACTACTTTAATGAAATATTAATAATAAGAAGAAAAGATAGTAATTTAAAAAAAAAGGAAATAATGAAATATATGCAATATATATAAAACTAGCACTGAGCTCCCAAGATGATGATCACACCACCAGCAGAGACTGAGAAAGTCCCAGTATGGACTCAATGACATGTAGGAACTGGGTCCAAGAACTGGATTGAGGAATGCATGGATCTGGATCAAAGGCAGAAGAATGGACACTGGCCATTGAAGAAAGAGGCTGACCCCTTTGATCCTTCAGCTTTTGAACTGAGTGTGATGCAGGTGGGACGGAATACCTCACTGGGCAGTTTTAAGTCACCTGTCCTCTCCATTCCTCCTCACAGGAGCCCCTCTACACTTTACTACTTCCAACCCTCCAACGTGGCACACAACAGTTTGCTGTCCTTGGTTGCTTTGGCAAGGTAAGTATAAGCAAGAGCCTCTCTGTATACCATTCTTTGGCAATAACTATAAACATCAGCCCTTATCACTCTGGAAGTAAACAGTGAGTGAACAATATACCATTAATTTCAGAAAGGGCACTTAGTTAGAAGAGACTTAACTGCAAAGAAAGAAGATTGGTTCTTTTTTACCTCAAACCAGGACACTGAGTACAGAAATATAAGTCCTATAGCTTACCTTGTGTTTTGGGGATCTACATGCCAGCCACAGCTCTATCAGGCAAGCTGCTGTAGCGCGAGGATGCAAATGTGTTATTTGCAATTGCTGTGGCCAGGAAAAAAGGCATAAGAACCAAATTAACAAGTCTCATATTGGAAACATGAAACTTGACAGGTCAGAGTAAAAATTACTGGTAGAAATTTTAAAAATTGTTTAATAATACTTTATTATATTGAAAGAAACAGAGCAAATATTCCAGTTGAAAACAGATTAAACAGTACAACAATTAAAATGCAGTTACCAAATATTTGCACAGTATACACTGCATGCTGTGTGGTGATACGTGGCAAACATTTACAAGATATACGTTTATGTAAGCAAAATGGGCCTGTTTAACTTTCTCACTTTTCACACTTAATGCACAAAACCCAAGATAGAAGATCTAATTAGACACTGCAGATGCAGCAGCTACTTAGAATCCAGGGAAGTGTAGCTTTTATGCTTCTGTAGTTCATTCACAAAAGGTGTCTCTCTCAATTTCCGATGGCGTCTGTCGTATCCTGGCCTGCTTTCCTCCTGGCATGGTGCTGTGGGATTCTGATGTCTGCCTGGATGCCCAGAGTCCTCTGCTATTCTTTTCCTAACACTCCTAACCTGTTGGTCAGATGCAGTCAGATCTGACTGACGGGTGGAGGTCTCCAAAAGATAACGAAGTTCAAGCCTTGCAACAAACAACAGAGAGCCAGGTAGGTAAGAGGTACTGTACTAATGAGGAGGTGTTGGAAAGGATAGATTCTGCCTGTTTGATATCTTGCCAGTTTATCAGTACTAAAATAGTGGCCAGTCCACCCCACACATGTAATCTAAAACAAGACTCATAATACTGTTTCTGGCATTGCTCTCAGTCCAAAGATATGGGTAGGAGCTCATGGTAACACAGAGGGTTTAGTGGGTATGGGGGGGGGGAACTAGAAATACTCAAGTTATGGTGCATGGCCTTGTTCTTAGTTTTAAACCAGGTAGTAGAACAAGAAAGCGACACAAGTGGCATAACCAATTACTTAAGTACCCCTGCTAAAAGTAACAGGGAAGTCAGTGTGGCCACATTGTCCTTGTACTTCTCAATCTCTAGTTGTAATGCAGAACAGCCTTTCTGGTGGCTATCACAATTAAAACAATCAAAGCTCAATGTATCCTTTCACTGGCTGGACACCGAGGGGTGGAAGAATGAAAGTTGCCATTGCCTGACTTAAACCAGATTTAAGGGAAATACGGAGTACTAATTTCCAAAGAACCTTCTTCAGATTTCTCTGTTTTAATAAAATTAAATGCTGAAAGCAAGCAATGTATTTTTGGTTAGTTAGGCTCCATTGAAATACACCTCAGACTTGATGTACCAGGCTGCTGTACCAGAACATAGCCAATAAGACTATGTTGTATTTTGGTTTTGCTCTAACAACAGTCAGCAGCACAATATGTTTAGGTAGTTTTTGCTTTCTGTGTGTGCTCAACATCACCTGAAGGGGTCCATCCAAAGGTATCTTCTGTACAGAAGAAAGTTCCCCTTGGTGGCCCATTTCAGGTGGTGCTGATGTTCTGTCAAGAGAACAGGAAGGAAATGGGTTCTAGAAAATTGAACCTTGTTTCCATGTTCATACAGGCACTGTAGTTTGTTGTGATGGTGAGTTACCTGGGTACTAAACACAACCTAGCCACGACAGCACATAGCAAACCATGAACTAATTTACCTGTTTTCTCAGTAGAGTAGGTTTGCCTGAGAAAGCTGAAGTTCTGTGCTAGACAATTCCTAAGTTTATTTGGGACCAGCTTAATCATCTCTACATTGCACTAGATGGTGCATTATGCAACTAAACGTTTTTTTTTTTTTTCTTTTGATTGGAGGCTGCAATTCTGTATGACTGCAGATCTTTTTTTATGAGCAGATTTAGTTATTTTCACTATCATTTGTTATCCTAATAATTCGCCTTTAAAGCATCTGATTTTCCTTGGCAGGATCAAACAGTGGAGATAAGTCATCTGGATTCAAGAACAGTTTTCTTAGTCATAAAGGAAACTGTGTAGTTCCCATGCAGATTTGTTCCCTACCTTACAAAGGATCATTCAACTGAATTTTAGATTTGTTGAACAGAGAAATAGGAAACTACCTGAGGTGTTCTATGGATGCTGATAAAGTGCCCTGTGATTGCTCCATTTTTTTGTCTTCTTTTTGTAAGCAACTGTAAAGTTATGATTGAACAAAACCTTGAAATAAATGTAAAGGTGTTTTGATATTTGCCTGAGTTTATGAATTTCAAAACAACAGGTGGAAGAGGTGTTGCTCTCCAATTTATATCAACTTAGATGGTCAGGGACCACACTTAAAAGTTAATATTACTGTTTTACTGACCATCAAAGTCAGGGAAAACCAAAATTGTGATTCTCCATTGTCTAGTAGCTGGAATGTTTATTCTTGCTTAAAGTTGGTGGGTTTGTCAGAGTACTACCAGTTGTTTTGTTCCCTAGAAGAGAAATAACAGAGATAAAGAAACCTAGCAAACCCCAAGGAATCTAACAGAAAAATGCTGTCCTAAAAGGAAGGAACAAGGTGCAAATGTGAATATTTGTAGAAATACACAGTTTTAAAGTCAATGTCAAGAATAAGATGGATGGACGGACGGACAGAAGGAATGAAGGTTTATGTAGTTAATGAAATATATATTTCTGTACAGATAATTACACCAGTAAAATATAGCAAGATTTGTTCAACAATATGCAGTTTACATCTTTTGGAAGCATTTTATGTGAGAACAAAGTAAGATGAATAACTTGGCAAAGAACTGATCACTAACTGTGAGAAATACATGATTAGCTGGGGGTTCTGCTCAGACAGAAATATCACATTAATTAATTGATTTCACAGACAAGATTAATTTCATAGGCAAAATTTTCCATTGACCTTCAGGATGTGCAAAATTACTAACTTAACTAGTTCCTGGTCTTCAAGAATATTAAAATATCACTGCTATTTTGCCTATCTAAAGAGCATTTCTTTTTGTTGAAGTTCTTGAATTGTCTATTAAACTGGGGATTGAAACAACTGACTGTTAACAGAAATGACGTATGAACTTTATGTATTTTGATTACTGCTTGTGAGAATTTGATCCACATTTTTCTAAGCTAAAAATATTTTTTCAAGTACATAGAGGCAAGATGGTGTTTAGTGTTAGCTGTTGAGATCCATCTGAAGTTAGTTTCTATTTTGTATCACTACAAAGGAATAAGCTGCCTTCCTAAGGGGTTTGATTCACAATGGGAGATAAATTTAGCACTATCAACTAAAGCTGTTATTGCCTGAAGCACTCTACACCAGCCATTTCTCTCAGATGAGTCATAGGATGCCAAGTATATTTTAAGTGCAATTCAAAATATAAATTCTCTGTAGTAAAGGTGAAAGTGTATTGATTATAAAGTGTTTAAACTAAACAAAAAAAATGTATGCTTTAAGGATATAGTTTCACTGGGCAGGCTAAAGGTCAGAGAGGTCAAAAGCTCATATGTTAAATAAATGAAAAGGGAAAATGTGTGAAGCAGGCCATCAACATTTAAACCAAGTCTGGTCACAGTTGCAGACACAACAAAAAATATTCATCGTCTGTTGAGGTGTCATTTTAACAGAAAATTATTCATTAGTATTTTCTCTCTACTNATAGTAGTAATTCATAGACAGAAGACATTTGTGGAGATCATCTGAAGCAGTTGAATAAGCTGCACTGAGAATGTAATCTATTGCCACTAGTGCTGTGTTTTATGAAAGTTTTCAACTCCTTTCCCATGGGTGAAAAAAGTGACATTAGAACCAGCAGAAAAGATGTAAGTGCCTACCAAACAAAGATTTGTTATGGGGGGCAAGGCAAAGTTTACAAAGAGCGGTGTAGAGACACAGGCATAAACCACTTGCTTCTGTCTTACAGTAAAAAAAGCAACAGCAGCAAAGGAATGCTGAAAGCCCCTCTTCTTTTCAGGAGTGGTGCTGGTGACCACATTAACCAGGTGTGAAGGTCTGCACGTGGATTGCGTCCCAGACAGCAGTACTGATGGAGATTGAAAGAAAAGAAATACTGTGAGAGGTTAGAGATTGGCTAAGTTTGTGGAAAAGAACTAAAAAATGACAACGTACTAGAAGAAAGAGATGGGTTATAGAAGAGAGAAAAAGATAGTGAGGATGTTAGATGGATCTTAAATGGATGTGAGCAGTGGCATTGGGAATAAAAAGGACTCAGAGAAAAGGAAGAGAATGAAGATTGTAAGCTTTCCTCCTCATTGTAATTTATCTAATTATTTCTTAGAATAAAGTGTTTAAAAGTGTTGCATATCTTACTTTGTTGCTGTTCGCTTCAAGTTTTTATAAAATGCTGTATCCTAAAACGCCGCTTTCCAAATGGCAAGGTGTGGAGTGTACCTGGTGAAGTTGTCTTGGCCCTGAAGAAGCAGCCTGGGTGTTGTTGCATGGTGCTTCTGGGACCTCTGTGCTGGGGAGCCATGGAATAGTTGGCTGTGACGCTGATGCAGGGTCCTACCAGCCTGGTGAGCCCGGTTAGGTGAGAGACCTGCCAGCACCGACAGTACAGCTGGCAGAGCAAAGGAGGGGTGGTGACGGGTGTGGGAGGCTGAACAAACACTCTGTGGACAGCTAATTTTTTCAAGTGTCTTTGGCTAACAAGACTTTGGGGAAGGTTGGCCTAGAAATTGCAGAAGTTATTATTGGTCCATGTCACAGCTGGAAGTCCCATGCACAAAGAATGCACTGGGGAGTCTAGAGTAACTACCAAATCCTTTAAAAAGGGGTCAGGAGTAGTGTCAAGGGTCTGAATACAAGAGAGAGCCAATGATACGCCTGTATGTGCTCCAAAATGTTCTGATAAAAATACATATTGCAGTATCTTGTCCAAATAATACAATAATTTTATTTATTTCTCACAACTCTTCTCAAAGAGACGGCAATGAATCTTCATCTAGTGAATGTTAAAACACCAAATTCCATCTGTAATCAAGTTGGTTAGATTTCTGTGAGCTTTGACACAGCTATGATTTCTATGTACCCTCGTATACTGTATGCTTAAGGAGAAATACAATTACTGATCCATTTGGATACAAGGTTCCAAAGTGCTCAACCATGATGACATAAAAATAGAGAAACTGATTGCTTGCATTCCAGCATTGTACATAACTTAATGCTAAAAGCCAAACAATGACATGACAAATGCAAATTGCTTGAAATACAAGAACTATATTGTGAAACATCTCAGTATTACGAATAAGGTTAGGTTGCTGTTTTTTTTTTTTTTTTGTTTTGTTTTGTTTTGTTTTGTTTTTTTTTTTGTTATGCTTACAGATATAAGGAAGAAATTGTGTGTGTTTCATGATTAAAGCTTAAAATATATGACAGTATCCAAGTCATATCCTGGTCTATATAGCCAAAAAAGTTGTATAGTAAATATAAAATTATGACATCATACATAACTAACTCTGGCTCAATCAAAATTATTGGCAGCATTCCCACATTTTATGTGGGGCTAGGATTTCGGTCATTGCCCAGCGGAGACCACAAGGCTAGGGAGCTGGATTTCTCAGGAGCACGAACCATTTAAATATAGGACTATCCACTTAGATATAATAATGACATCAAATATTTAGTAAAATGCTCATGTTTAACTTAGAAAATTTATTCCAGAGGAACTCTGGATGATTACAGTACTGCTGTGACAGCCACCTTTGAAACTTCTAATAGTATCTCTTGAGCAAAGCATCACAACTGTCATTTTAAAAGCGTCATTCTTCTTTCTCCCCAGTAAAAATTTCTGTTGCAACAATGAGTTCAAAGATAATTCAGAGAAAAAAAACACCCACCTAATGAAAATGAAGATAGAATGATGAATATGCTAGGCATGAAACAAAAAAATTACTCTCTCCCCTTACCCCCCAAAAAGAAAGAGTGAATAATTGGACGGGTATTTACTTAGATAATAAAAATTTATCAATGCACAAATATTCCTAGAAAATATCCAGTAGAAACTGTAAATATTCTTACTAAGGAAACATGTTTAGAAACAATATTAACTGACCTTACCTGGACAAAATATTCCCCTGTAAACTACCACACATAAGCATGGAAAAAGCCCTCACAGTTCTAAACAGTCATTAAATGAGATAAGTAAATTTACAGTATTTGAGGAATTAAGTTTCATTAAATGGCAGCAGAGGTTTTGCTTTGGAATGTATTTCTTCATGATACCCACTTATTGCTTTGCCATGTAATTCGTCATCAAATCATCTGATCCAGCCTCCCTGCTCAAACAGGACCACTTAGATCTGGTTGTCCAGGACTGTGTCCAGAAGGCTTTTGAAGAATTCCAAGGGCTCCACAAATTCTTCAGGCAACCTGTGCTGGGACTCAGCCGCCCTCATAGAAAAAAAGTGTTTCCCGATGTTTAGAGGGAACTTTCTATCTTTTTGCTTCTGGTCCTGTCACTGGACACAACTGGAAGGAGCCTAGCTCTATCTTCTATGTACCTTCACTTCAGGTGTTTATATCTATTGAAAGCTTCTCCCCTGTTTTTTCCTTGTTTTTTCCAGGCTGAACAGTCCCAGCTCTGTCAGCCTTTCCTCATAGGAGAGGTGCTCCAGACCCTTCATCATCTTTGTGGCCCTTCACTGGGCTCTGTCCAGTATGTCCATGTCTCTCTTGAAATGGACAACCCAGAACTGGACACAGCACTCCAGGTGTGGCCTCGCCAGTGCTAAGTAGAGGAGAAGGATCACCTGTGTTAGCCTGCTGGCAATACCCACCCTAGGATCTCATTATCCTTCTTTGCAGAAGGGCTCTGTATAGCAATAATTTTTTTAGCATTGTTGTTATTAGGTATTTGTTAGTAGAAAATCAACTTTTCTCAAATCTTAGACGTTCCTTTTGCTATCGCAGTGCTTTTCTCAGTGACAATATGATGGCAGTAAATTATCTAAAATCAACTATAAGAGGATCTACTTCATTATTTAACCTGAACTATGTCATTTGAGATAATTTCCAAATAATATCACAGCTCTACTGCATTAGTTTTGTAGCGCAGCACAACTAGTAATTTTCCAGAACAGAATCCATGATTGAACAGTTATTGACTTGCACATTGTAATGTTGCCTTGATACTCATACAGTGCTTTGGAAATGAGTGCTATTGTAGAACAGGTTACATTGATCATGAAAGGGTGTTGAAGGAAACCGAAATGGAGTAACATGCTCTTGGGTGTTCGTACAGGTGGTAGACTTTAAGGGAAGAGTCTTGCATATTCTCACTCCTCCGTGTGAGTTTTACAAATGTGAGTTGCTATTTTAGATGCAATTCTACCAATTTGGGAGTGCCTATCCTCAACTGGGACAAGCTGGCATAGAAAGTGAAGAGGTTACAGGACCATAGTGGAACAAGAGAAGCATCAAATCTCTGTTCATTTGATCCATCAGTCTCTAGACTGGTGGTGTCAGCAGGGAGGAGAGATTGCAAGGGAAGGATGGCCACCGAAACCTGTTTGTCTGGGTTTTCAATAAATATTTCTAAGAAAGGCAGATAATCTAAGTTGAAATTACACAGATCAACTCGAATGATGCTACAGTAAGAGACAGTGAAAGCAGTCTTAGTGAAGTTTGTCAACTCGTGTTTGTTAATCTGAAGCTGCATCCATTTTGCAGGTGGGGAACCTCAACCAATAGAGATTCTGCTTGATGGCCATTAATCTTTAGTGTGTTAGAGTCTGCCTGTATTGGGGGGTCTTCTTTGAGAGAATTAGAGCAAGATATTCTGAGCTGCTGATAATTTCTGTCTCCCATTTGCTTCACTCTTGTCCAAGTGAAGAATTTTGAAAATGAGCACCTGGATGACTTGGCAGCATCGCCCTGGAAGTCTTTGGGACAGCTACCAGCCTCCCTTTAATCTATAAGTTCTGAGACCTGCATCTTATAGCCACAAAATTGAGGTCTCTTAATTCTTATCTGTCACTACATTTCAGCCATTTTACTTTCTTTGTTCCAGTGTTGTTTGTTATTTAACAATTGCAATATAACACCTGGCAGGTGCTATTTGCGTTTATATTTTTATTCTTCCTGTTAGTCACTGAAAGCAGTAAGAGCCTTGACACTTGTATGCCATTTGTCCTTCAATGAAGGCAGCTGATGTACGTTCTTCCCCCACTTAGATAAAGAGCAGTTTAATGAGATTTGAGTGCTGTTTCTGGTAAGAGGCCAGTGGCTGATTAGTGAACTGGCAGTATGCTGACCTCTTCCTTTAACCTGCTTTATACTCATAGAATCATAGACTGGTTAGAGTCATTGCAAGTGTTGGCCTAAAGCCAAATATTTAATGATGTTTTCATGATTCCACACCCAAATTTTCACTCACAAGTACCTTTATGCATACAGCAGGCTTACTGAATGTTATTCAATTTCCACAGTTCATTACTGAAACTGAATAGGTAGTCATAGATGGTAGCTGTGTAGAGATCCTATGCCTAACCTCTTAATAATATTCTTAGATTTTACATATTTTCAAGTACCTCAAGTATCTTTAAAATATTTTGATAGTTAAGATTCATTTATTTGATAATTTTTCTGTAAGTTGTTAATCATGACTTAAATACTATGCATTTGGATTTTTCTTCACATGATGGACCATACTTGTGCTGGTTTTTGTCATATTTGCAAGGTAAAATTTCAGAGGAATACCAGTCTTGAACTCCATTAAACTGATTTTTAGACCTGACTTGCATCAAGTAATAGACAGAAAAGGGTTACAGCAGAATACATCTATAAAAATTCTGCACTAAATCAAACTATGCTGGAATGTAACAGTTGCTGCCTTCGTGACTGTCAATGCTATTTGCTGATGCAGCTCAGTGTAGTTGAACTACCACAAGGGAGACATTTCAGGAGCTCGGTGTTCAAGTATCTCTTGGATGAAATCCATGAAGGAGCAGACATGAACTGGCTAATAAATCCTGTAGACATATATGCTGGTGTCATGAAATGGTATCAGCAGTCCTGTCCACAGTTACAATTAAAGTATCACAGAGGAAATCTACTAATATTTTTTTATTTTAATAAAAAAACTGATCATGAAAGCAACAGAGTAAGAGATGATAGAAATTTTTATGTTACAATGATGTTCTATTTCCAGCTATTACTATTTCATAATAGTGAAATATATGACTGCCTTTCTCGCTGTAAAAGCTGCAACATAAAAAATATGCCAATAGAGGCCAGGCCTTTTAGACAAAGAACAAAGAGGCACAAAGAGGTAAGCATGAAAGATTCTGCATATATCCACTAATGTGCTAGCATTCCTTAATTCCCTCGGAGTGTCTGACAGCTGGGTGTATATATTTGAACATTTCAAGGCAGCTTATGACACTGCGGATTGAAGGCTCCTAATTCGTTAAAATCTACGGAAGACTTCCAAGCTTAAATAACCAGAAAATTGCAGCCTGCTTTTTGCAAGACCCTGAGTCCAAAGACCTTGAGGACTTGATTTTCAGGACTGGGAATAATAGTGGACAAATAATTTAGAATTTCATGACCCCTGCTACCAGGCTGTTACAGAAGCAAATCCATCCTGAACCACCTGCGACCCTCTCTGTGTGTCCCAGTCCTTCTGAGTTTACTCTGACAGCTGTTGTCAGTGACAGATTACTTCCTAATGATTACATTTGAGGATGTAAAAGCTGTTTTGGCAAAAACATAGGTAGCATCCAAATTAAAAAAAATAAAAAATAGAGAGAATCTTCGATGGTACATATGTAAATGGTAATTAGATTGCATCACAAATAATGAAATCCTAAGTCATACATAGGTAAGTTACAAATAGCAAGTAGTTATTATGTGTGCATGGTGGAACTTTAAAGTTGTCTCCATCATGATCCATTAGTGTGTTTGTAGTAACCTTGCTAACCTACAGATTATGAACAGCCACTACTTGGGCAGTGATAATACAGTTCCTTTCATCTGGAGTGTTTAGTTATGAAGAACAATAAGATATTGTTTCCATATACTTTGCATCTCATTCAACTTGTAAGTCAGCATTTTCATTTAGTTCCTCTAATGGCCTAGGGTCCCACACTGTGCACTCAGGGCAGCAGTACCCATCCCTCTGCTTATATTTTCCTGCAAATATCCTCTTCAAATTAGTGGTATTAGCAATGCCATTATCATGTTGACTGGATTTGTAGTGAAGAGTGCAAGCAGATTTCAGACTTCATTTTGAACGTGTGTTTTGATTTATTTTCCAGTCCCCCAGTCAAAGACTAACTTCTGTTGTATGACAGGGACAGGAAGGATTTCAATGTTTGTGTGTACAGATTTTAAGATATGTCCACATTGTGGGACTGTGTCTTTGCTACAACTTCATAAAGTTATTACTTCCCAAGAAATGCAGAGGGATGCAGATGGCTGCTGACGAGTAGGGCTATATATGTGCCAGACTTTCTCAGAGAATGCCGTGGAATGGACTTGCTTTCTGTGGTTGGAGAATGAGATCTTGTGGAAGGGGCATTTCGGTTCATGAGAGGAAATCCAGAGGAGTTCTTTCCCTTTGCCACAGTTTTGACCCATTGCACTGAATTTTTTGTTGCTGGAAAACCGCATGGGCCTTTTTCTGCACTATATTTCGGAAAGAGTCAAGGCTCCAACTTGCCAAGTGAAAATGAAGTTGGCTTTGTTAAAGCTGTTGGAGGAATGTTGGAGGAGGGGAAATGTTCAAGATAAAGACATATTTGAAATTCATTTGAGAGCGGACAGGGCAACAACAGCAAAACCCCTACACCAAGACTACTTGGTTAAGTCTGTGCAAGGTCTTTTTAAACGGGTTTCAGAATTTGGGTTTTACGAGTATTTTCATGCTTCACTATCTTAATAATGAAATCCACACTAAAATGCATCATGACTTAAATACATGTACGCCAACAGTCATTACCTTGACTTAAGAATAGTTTTTGTAGAATCTGATTAATTTTTAATTTGTAACACACCTACGTTTCAACAGGGTAATCACATAATCCAGATAATCTGGAGATAATCTGTTGATGACCCTAACCCAGATTGCACTGTGTTATATTCTTTACTCCTGTCCATTCATGAAGCTATTTTTAAAAACATGATTAAGAAAACAGTCTTTACTATAGAAAAAGGCACAGCTCCTCACCCCAATTGTAAAAAAAAAATAATAGATTTATACTGATAATAAATTGATGAAATTAAGGCTGAAAGTAGCTCATCAGGAAGGCCATATGACAGCAATATTACTGTACTGATGCTTTTTACTTAGAATGGACTCCCTTGTCCCATCTCATCAGTTGAAGAATACCATACTTATAGAGCATATTTTTTTCTGTTTCATGGTTCTTTTACTTTTTGAGTGGGTGAAGAGAATGTTTGGCCATAGGATAAGAAATAACGTCATTTTTTAAAGATTAACCCACTTTAAACCAACACATGCAAACACATTGGCCTAATTGCTTAGATATCTTTTAGCTCTCAAGAATGGAATGACTGACATTTGTATTTTAGAGCTACATTTTTAGATGGTATTTAGAGACATAACTGCACATTCAAAAGAACCCCCATTTTTTCTAATATTGCCAAATATAAAGAGATTACTATTAAATTAATTTATCTCTTAAAGCAGTCTGGTGTTTTCTTGCTAGTTGTGATAATATCTGAATTATCTCACCAAATCTGACAGGTTGATTCAATGGTTTGTTTTTCAGATAAACAGTTCAACTATTTTTAAAAGCATTCTTTCAACAGGTACCTGAGACACTTAAAACAGTGTTTAAATATGCGAATGGGAAAATGATATTATGGAAAATATAATAAAACCCAAGGATACAGTTTGCCTAAATTCTGGGATAATTTTGTGACATCAAATGATATGTAGTTCCAGTTATTAATTGTGGGGTAGAAAATTACAGTGCTGATAACATCATGAAGTGCTTACTGAAAGTCTAAATGCTGATAAGAGCAATTTTTTTTCTAATTTATAGCTATCTGGTAATTAACATGGAAACCAATGCAAGTCTGTATCCTAAAATGACTGGTTAATTATTCAAATGATAATGTATCATCATCTGCAGAAGTTTCTCTGCAGCAGAAGAATGAAAAAGCAGTTTTAGACATCTTGATTTTCTGTTTCTGTTTTGGGTGGTTTTTTTTTTATTTTTTTTTTTCCCCAGTTACTTTACTTAAAATGTTTGTATTGGCCCTGTGCTAAGTGATTAACTGAGAGGTTTTGAATGTAACCAGAGTGAAAATTTTAATGTTACAAATCTTCCAACTGCAGAAAGTTTCACCTGAAAAGAAATGGTTGGGAATAAATTTAAAAGAATGTGAAACAGGGGTGCGTAATTGCCTAGACTCAATATAAAAAAAAGATACATATTTGCTTCATGGGTAGAATGAACCATCAGCTGACTAAAGCTACAGGTATAGTTAATTACTTGAAAAATCATTTCAGTTTCTTTTGTTTTGTCCCGTACCCATGTACTCCCTTTCCATCTTCTCCACATACACCCTGTCTTCTCCCTATCTTTTGGAATTTCAGGATTCCGATTCTGAGCTAGGCTGTGTGCAGCAAAAGGCTGGGTAAACCACCCTCCGAATGAGCTCCCGAAGTATCTGCTCCCTGTGATGTCAAAAGAAATCACAAACAGGAATGCTGAAGAAGAGTTTTTGAAAGAAAGGAAGGTGTCAGTTCAAATTGAGGGTATTTGGGAGGCTAGCTTCTGATATTAAAGATCTCTCATTGTAACAACCAGAATAGCAAATCCACATTTCACTTCCTTACTGCTGACACACCCAGGCTAGCAAAATTAATTCTCTGGGGATATCAACAAACAATGACACATCAATTATGCATCAGATTGCCAGACAGTGTGAATTTTTTTCTTCATGTACATATGCTTGCATTACAAAAGGAAGACTTTTACTTTGCAGCCTATGCTCCGTTCTCATCACTAAATTGCCTTAGTTAGACTCTGTTAATAAATCATAGGACCTCTTTAGGTTTATGAGCCCTCTGTCTGCCAGAGCGCCTTGAGCATTTGCAAGACGCCTAACTCCTAACTATTCCAAAGAAGAAAGAAAAATTCAACCTAACCCTTACTCTCACTGTTTATCTCATTAGCCAAGCAAACCTGATTTGTGATGGGTAAATGTGATTCTGATCCCAGAAATTCTTCTGGCGTGGACTTGCTGTACTCTTTTTTCTTTTTGAAGGAGTTTTGGGTACTCAGTGAAGACTAAATTCATAAGGCTCCAGTCTGTTACGCCCACTGTAATCAAATGCTGCCATAGATATCTTCACTGTGCTTTATCTTGCGAGCCAGCCATCTGCTTTAAGAACCCACTGCTTAATGGACAAGGATCTGTGCAACTGAGTGAGGGAGAACGGGAAGGAGGTAAAATAAAAGGATTGATCATTTGAGATGTAAGGTTGCCTTCAAAAACTTCTCGGAAGCTAAAATGATGAGATGCTGCAGAAGATGTCTGTGCTTATAGCACAGCGAAAGCCTGCTTGCTCAGTTGGCAAAAGAATTACCATCCTTAGTTAATTTCTTTTCTCTCCCCCTTAGTCTCTTTCCCACCAAAAATGTCTGAAGTATAATAGCCAGTGAAGGGCAATGAAGCTGCTGCAGCAACAAGGGGTCTATTTCTAGTACCATTTTAGGATTTTCATGGTGATGAAAGGCATCTCAACTCCCACTCTGCCTTGAAGAGTATGGCGGTGTGTTAAAAAAACTGTCTGTTCAGGCAATTCCTGGCCTGTCAACACTCACATTTCACTCTACATTATATCTCCAGCAGCTGACTCCGTTGGCTACGCTCATCTGGAAGTTTACATAAGAAAAAGGAACAAGTAAAAACACTCACTACAACATTTTCGGCATTTTGTTTTCAGCATGGCAGATGTAACATTATTACCTGCTTCTGGTTCCAGGACAGTATTTTTTTAGATGTGGGCAGATGTGGGTAATGACAAGGGACATGCTAGGACAAGACAGGTCTCTAGAGGCCTCAAGATAAATCAGGGTGAGTCCTGTTAAGGAAGTGGAGAAACTTACACCTTTCCAAGAACTTGTGCAGGAGCTGTGGTCGGAGACAAGGCTGAAGGTCAAGCAGCTACAAAGCTCATGTGCAAAACAGGCTCCCGGGTGAATGACAGGACAGCAGTGAAATCAGGTAGACACGAGGAGACTCCAAGGCTGATGAAATAGAAGAAGGGAGTAAAAGATCAGTGATATCCATATGACACACAGTGATGGGGGAGAACAGCACTTGGCTCATGCACAAGGTTTTGTTTCTCCAGCCAGCTATGAGTTTTCCGGTCTTATTTGCCACAGACAGTAGTTATAGCTAGCCTGCCAGTTGCCCAGGCAGATGTGTTAATACACAGATAATTAAAAAATCAATGTGCAGGACTGGTACACCCTGACACAACTTTGAAATTGTAACATGAAACTGACAAACACTTTTTTTTTTTTTTTTTTTGTAATTAAAATTGGCATTTTTGTACCTGTATACCTGTGAAGATGGCAGCAATGAGGAAGTATACTCACTCCACTCAACACTCAGACAGAAGTGTGAATCTCTGTGTAAAACATGAACAGCATGGATGAATACTTGGGGTAGGAACACTGAAGAAATCTTTCCTGCCATAAACCCAAAACAGAAAGAGTCTGTGGTGAGCAGACAGACTTCCCCAGGGTAACTGTGCTGTGGTCCCCTGAAGTTACCATCTGGAGGGTGGGCAACTCCACAAGGGTGCCACAACAACTGGCCCCACACAGAAGTTTTCTCTGCTGGGATGAAAAGTCTTACCTGTACTTTACTGTGAGACTGACTTCTGACATACCCATGTTTATTTTAGCCATTTTTCATTGCAAACTTAGACCTGCCTCCAGTCATTTGCAACTGTGTGTGTTGGAATATACAGACCACAACATGTTTGCACTGTATCCCTTTCTGTTGTTTTCTTAAAATAAAAAAATACTTATGTCCACTTAATGCATTGAAAAGTCGATGTGCTGTGGAAATAATACAAAAAATACCATTTTTAGCATCTCATAAGAAACATATGAAATACCAAATGCCAACTGGAGGGAAATTTAGTTCTTAGTTCTTTAGTTCTTAGTTCATAACTCCTGGATTTATGCGCTTGAGCCGAGTTTGGTTTCTCTAAGCCATTGCTTAAATTGGCCATACTCTGCAGAATTTCTATGAATGAATCACATGTTTTGCTGCTTCTCTTAATAGATTTCCCATATTTTCTGAAGAAATAAAATGTAGTCATCTGTAAACCTCATGAGTTCAGCACCTTCCAAAGTACAAATACTTAATAGTATATGACTATTCACAGCTACTGTTGAAGCCACGGTACATCGCTGTGACATTAATTCCAAACAGAAGGGACTTCCCACTGGAAAGCTGGTGCAAGTGGGCTTGGGCAGACTATTCATCCAGCCAATCATTCGCTGTCACGCGTGTCATGCGAAACTGGCACAACAACACGTTAACAGGCGTAATGTCACTGTAATGTATCACTACAACCATGACTACAGAAGCACATATGTACATCAAATTGTAGGAAGTACAGAAGGCAGGCGTGTTACCAACAAGATTCTTGCTCAACACAGTTCATCTTCGACTGGTATGTTTAAGTGCAAAATGATAATTATAAACACTTCACATAACTCTCTTATCTCTTTAAATATAAAACACTTTTACAAAGATTTTTTGCAACACAACCAAAGAGAAACTGGCAGAGAGACAGATTTAGGTTTAACTCTTCAAAATGGCACAAATCAGTGTGACCACAAAGAGTCCTGTTCTTCCTAAACTTCAGGAGGTTTGTACTATGGATGTGACTGCTGAATCTGTGCTGGGGAGGTTGCCCCATGGTGTGAATGGGTATGAGCGAAGGGACAAAAGCCCTGCTAGTGTCTCTTGACTGTCAGCAAAGCCACAGTTAAATAAGGTTGGAGAAGAGTTGCATTTTGTGATTTTGAAGATTTCTTCCCACACCCTCAAGCTCTAACTCTGAATTAATTAGGTGAAGCAGAATAGTAAAATTGTGTTAAAATATAGCATGCCAAAAAAAAAAAAAAAAAAAAAAAAAAAAGAAAAGGAAAAAGAAAAGCATTTAACTTCTATACAGTTTGTTTCTGTGACAGGCTGAGAGGGTTATCAAATTCATGTTTCTGCAAAATGCAGAAATCAGGCTTTGCTTGTTAAGCCTATCAATGCCAAATGTCACAGTCCTATAAGCTGTACTAAACTGCTGGGAATCCAGCTGCTGCTGAAGTCCGTCATGAGGGGATGTAGCAATGAATATTTGAGAGCCCATTCTGCAGTCTGTGGCCTGGCTCTGTTCCTGTCCTGGCTAGGTCCTGGCCTTCTCCTGTCTGCCTTTTGTGTCTTGCTGATTTCCAAAAGTGGTGATTTAATACCCTAGATTGTCAGAATTCTGTTTTCCTCCTTCATTTCCCCATTTTCCTCCTTGCCTTTCTGCAGGTAAAAACATGTTACAACAAACCTGTCCCCCTGTAGAATTTGCTGTATTCTTTTTTACCAAAATTAACTTTTGGTTACTCTCTTGAGTCTGGCTTTTCAACAAATAAAATGCATTGTTCTATTTTCAGACGACTAAAATGATGTTTCAGTTATTTATTAATAATAGGCAGAGCAAGCCAGCCCAACAAGCTTCCTCTTGACAAGAGAAGCTTTCTTGTTCTGGATGAATAATGCAAATTGGAGAAATAACACTGCTCCTGCATTTAATGTGTAGGCTGATAATGTCCTATCCCTCAGCAAATGCATTAGGCAAACAAGAACAGCCATCTCCCAGAATAGAACATTGTGCTCTTGCCATAGGAGAAACAACTTTCCAAGTAAGTTACAGTATTATCAGCGTTGTGTTTCAAGGTTTTGATGTGGAGCTACTTTGGATGCCCTGCCTTTGCTGTCATGACTGAAGGTGCTGCAGCAGGAGATGTTATAAATGAATGGTCCTCCTTACTGTCAGCAGAAACACCTGGCTCCAAAAGCTCATGCCATCCCCAGCAGGTGGGAAAAGAGGTGATGCTTCGTCCTGATGGACCAATGAAATAAAACTGCAGGGGGCTCCAGAATGTCCTGCCAATACATAGAATCATAGAATGGTTAGAGTTGGAAGGGATTTTAAAGATCATTGAGTTCCAATCCATGATCAGTACCGGTGTTTGGTTTACTTACCAATAATAATCTTCCCAGAAGGTCCTTAGAAACTGTGATAGTGTTCTTTGGAAAGACTTATGCCCCTTTTTACTGAAGAGAGTTACTCTGATTTGCAGGCTTTGAATGCCCAGAGTTTCTCAGATTCCTCAACAGCTTAGGTAAGGAAGACCCTCCTTCCTTACCCAGCTGAGCGTATCTTAATTCCCAGAAAAAAACCTTGTTAGGCTGGTGTTAAAGCCATGGATTTTTATATATATCAATAAAGAAATAAAGGGAAAAAAATGTTCACAAGCCTCGTGGTTAAACTCTGTAAGACAGGGAGTTTCGTGACAAGCACTCCTTCACATATTCACAGCATATAAATATATATGCTTATGCAACATGTATAAATGCAGGACACATGCTGCATACAACTGACATTTTTTGGCTGTTCTGAACTAGGTAGTAATTCCATTATTTTTACTTATGTTTGATAAATTATTGCTGTACAGAAAAAACCTCAAACCCAAGTGTCTCTGCCTGAACTATTTAGGAAATAAGTACAGACAAGGTAGGATGTTCTGACACTCCCATAGAAAAATGTCACCATTTTTATTTTCACTTTCTTCATCTTAAATGTGTGGGTGGTGAAGACAGCTGATTAATGTGTCTGTGAGATCGCAAATAAACTGGGTCTCTGGAAAAGATCTAAATTGAGAGAAGGCAAGAAGACAGCATGGACAGAGACAGAAAACTGCAGAAGGAAATAAAAAAGTCAGCTATACTGGTGTCTTTGAGAGGTCTGTGTTGAGTGTGGGGAAGATCAAATGTGACCTGAAATGGGGCTGAATAGAAGATTGGGTGTTCAAATGTAGTTTGAAAAAAACGTCAAGGCCTTAGAAAGCTATGGTTCACCTCTGCAATGGTGTAATCTGTATGTGATGTATGTGGCATAAATAAAACAAATAATTTGTTTAATTTTCCTGCAGGAGTATAATAAGAAGAATGACCATGCAGAAAACACCGGAAGTTATTAATGCCCCCAGGAAATCTGCCTCCCAGCTTATGGTTCAGTTATACCCTGTGAATTTTGCGTACGTGTTTGTGAAGGCAGTGTGCCCCTTCCTCCTCCGCTGCAGTGACTCCTGGCTCCTGGCCATCTGCTCCGTGCCCTGGTCTGTGCCCATCTGCACAGCTGGCCATCCTGCTGCCTGCCTCTGTGCCAGCAGAGTCTAGTGACCTGTTGGAATCACGTTTGGGGTCTTGGATTGGACTGCAGATCATTTCTTGGCTCGCTGCCTATACTGGAGATCTATTAGAAGTTTTACATGCATTTAAATAAAACCTCTTCAAAAGGAAAATACACTAGAAGCTCTGGCTATTATTTATGGGTTTTGAAACTCAAATGTCAAAAACAGGCAGAAGAGGGTAAAAATATACTGGGGAAGTTCTTCCTTATTGTTTCTTACTTCACCTAGCAGAAAAGTAAAATTGACACTCTGTTGCCATAATTTGATTATTTTCTCTGAGTTACTGACAAACACACTTTCCATCCTGACTCTAGAACCAATAAGGTATCTGGCTAACACATAAAAGCTTCCTGGATATCATGTTTATTCCTGAAACACGTAGGGAGAACAGATATTGCTATCTGACAGTTTTGTCTATTTGTATTGCTGTAATGTTTAGCGGCTCAAACAAATGGGTCTCTGCTCTTATCCAGCAAGTCAATGATAGACTGGGCATAGAAATCAGGTTTCTCTGTGCACTGGACTATGTGCCCCAGTGCCATTGCTTTACAGAATTTTCCCAGCTGAATTCACATTGGTATGAGCTATTTCAGGGCATTGTCTACAATGATCAAAATAGAAATGTAAAAGCCTCCACATAGAACCCATTATTTGGCAGCAATATATGCAAGAAGAGCCAGTGTTTTACTATTGGAAATGTCTGCAAAAAGAAGAGTATGCCTTCATACTAGTTATCAGAAATTTTGCATTTTTTTCATCTCAAGCTTCCCTGCTAAAATGAGAAACTAATTTGAGCTAATCAATGTGTGTGCTGCAGTTTACCAACTTCTATTTTGCTTATTAGCTGTTTTGTTGATGTTGCTTTTTAAACCTGATTTCCTGCATTTAAGTCAACAGCAGGTCACTTTTAGCATCTTCTGGATGAGATTAATTAATCTAAAAATGTGTAACGTGTTGTTACGGTTTCAGCTGGGATAGATTTGACTTTCTTACTAGCAACTGGTATAGGTGTACATTTTGGATTTGGTACAGTAATGGTGTTGGAAGCACACTGGTGGTTTTGGTTGTTGCTAAGCTCTCAAGGCCTTTTCTACTCCTCGCCCCACCCCACCAGTGAGACTGGAGGAAAACTCAAGAAGTTGAGAGGGGGCACAGCAGGACAGCTGACCCCAACTGACCAGAGGGATATCTCATACCACCTGACNGACATGATGAGCAGCAGTAAAAGCTGGGAGAAGGAGAAGGAACGGTGGCGTGGGGGATGTTTGGAGTGATGGCATTTGTCTTCCCAAGTAACTGTTACACATGATGGAGCTCTACATTCTTGGAGATGTCTGAACACCTGCCTGTCCATGGGGAACTGTGAACGAAATACTTGTTCTGCTTTGCTTGTGTGCACGGCTTTTGCTTTATGCATTAAACTGTCTTTTTCTCAACCCCAGTTTCCCTTATTTTACCCAATTCTTTTCCCCAATCCCACTGGGCAGGGGACAGAACTGAGCAAGCAGCTGTGTGGTCCTGGTTGCTGTTTGGGGTTAAACCATGAGTTTATTTTGCATGAAGAAATTAATTTCTGTGAAACAGATTATCTACCAGACCTATCTGGAAGGGGCAAGAAGGTTATGTGTCTCTGATTATCGTTCAATAAAAAAACAGCTGCCCTCTGTGTAACAGCTTACATATTTTCCTTTTGTGGCAGCTCTTAAACACTGTGAAATTTACAGTAGTAACATTTTATGTGGAGCTATAGAAAACTGTCCAGGAATGTAGTAGCTGGAATCAATGAGACAATTTTGGAGAGCAGAGGAAAATATTAAAAGCCTCCTAATAGTTGAACACATATTCAATTTTTGTTAAAGTAGACCAATAATGTAATTTTGCTTGGTTTGAAACCTTCTTTAAGATATATGGTAGACACAAGTGCAAGTTATGGTATACTACTATATTAGCAATCATGAAGAGAAAAAACTTACAGGAGTGAGAGAAAGTCAGTCTGAGAACTGGGACTTATTTTGCATTCTGGGCAGAAACACAAACTTCGTATTATGTCTGTCAAAACTGGTACAAGTAGCTGAATAAAGTAACTCACAAGACATATGTGGTAAGACTGTCTAAAGATGAGATTTTCAAACATCTTTGGGGAATATTCTTCTAAAAAATTCTTGGTTTGAGACGAATAGAGATCTTAGGTAGTTGTATTGGTTTTTTGTCACCAGGTTTTGATAATTGGTGGTATACAGGAGTGGCTTCTGTTGGAAGCTGCTGGAAATTTTGCCCATGTTTGATAGAGCCAGTGCCAGTCAGCTCTGAGACAGATGTGTTGCTGGTCAACATGAAGCCCATCAGCAACAGTGGCAGCACATCTGTGACAGCATACATGACAAAAGAGGGGAAAAAAATCTGTGTGGCTGCAGTCAGCAGAGAGAAGTGAGAGAGATATGTGGGAGAAACAACTCTGCAGACACTGAGGTCAGTGAAGAAGGAGGGGGAGGACGTGCTCCAAGCACCAGAGCAAAGGTTCCCCTGCAACTCATGGTGAAGACCATGGTGAGGCAGGTTGTGGACCCGCAGCCCTTGAGGTCCACAGTAGCACAGATAACTACCTGCAACCCGTGGAGGATTCCATGCAGAGAAAGTGGATGTGCCCAAAGGAGGCTATGAACCTGTGAAAGCCCGTGCTGGACCGGGCTCCTGGCAGGGCTTATGGCCCCAATGGGAGAGAAGCCCATGCCAGGAGCAAGTCTGCTGGCAGGACTTGTGATGCTGTGGGAGATCCACACTGGAGCCATCCATTCCTGAAGGACTGCACCCCATGGAAAGGACCCATGTTGGAAAAAATTTGTAGAGAGCTGTTTTCACATACCAAACTCATTGTTGCTCTAAGTCATACATTACTCTGTAAAATGCTCTTGTTAGTTCCACTGAACATTTTGTTAAAAAAATAGCAAAAGTTAGGTCCAAAATGCTGGACCAAATAACTTGTTCTACAGCTCTACTGAAGTTGATCACCTGAGAGACGAGCTTGGCCAGCTGGTTCAATCTTCGCTGCCACGTGCCATATAGAAGTCCAAATTTCATTTGATAAATCATGGAATCATAGAGAGTCCAGGTTGGAAGGGACCTCAAAAGTGCATCTGATCCAACCTTTCATCATTCCAGAGCAGTCTTGCATCTTGAAGCAGGCTTGCAAGGATTAATAATTTGACCTAAGAGTAAATTTGGGTGATATAGCACAGCATCATCTGCAAAGCATCCAGGAAAGTGTGATGTTAAGTTCTTGAAAACGTACTTGCATTTATGAAAATGAGATTATGAGTTTATCTGTTATTGTTATTATGATAAAGCCAAGAGATTCCAACTGGTTTGGGATACCACAGAGTAAATATGCAGCAAACTCTGTCAAGAGTTTAGGATTTACATAATTATCTAAACAGAAAACAAAGTGTAAAATGCCTTGTAGCAGCGCCAGGAATGAGAAACCAGTTCTTCCAAATTATTTTCTATGAGCCTGTTTACCATGCCACGTTATCTCATCAAGATAAGCAGATTAAGCTAACGTCTTGTCACACGAAACAGTTTCTACATGTAAATTATATGCACATATGTATCCATATGTATGCATGTGCAGGTATGCAGATGCATACTTACGTATTTCCATACGAACTTTTTTAAAGTTTTCTTCCATAATGAGATTCTTTGCCCGTGAGCTTTGACTTTCATATGAAACAGAAATATATTGCCTATCTCCTTTCAGGACAACTGTGGTAAGTTTTTATACTTTCTATTTCTTGTTTATTTTCTGCTCCAGTAACTTCACTTGTCTTCCTGCTGTCTGCAAATACTAAAGAAAAAAACACTTGAAACATTAGCACTTCAAGAGCGAGCTTGGTACCACCCATAGCTGCATGACCTTTGTCTTACCTTGGTCTATATTTTTTTCACATGTTCAAACCACTATATTGTAATTATTTACATGCATTTATTGCTGCTCTTGCCAAAATACATAGGCATATGAATATGTAAACATCTTAGTACTTTTGAAAATGGTAAAGAAATTAGGTATCTATTTGCATGTTTGGACAATGCATACCTTAAAATCTGATCATGTGATATATCAATATATAATTCCTCTATTACATAAAGTACAATACATAATTGCTGTAATTATAGAAAGCATTGAAAATTTATGGATGCAATTATTTGCATTAGGGGAAAAATGCCTTTTATTTTAAAAACTATAAATGGAACAGTGAGGATAGACATTTTCCCTTCATGTCTGTCCTGATGCAAGAACTTAGGAAATCCTCAATTCTGGCAGTTCAAACCATTGCTGGAGATCTATTTGGTGTGTGGTAACAGGGAAAATATTTTCAACCTTTTTTCTTTTTTTTTTTTAAACACAGGTGAATTTGTAGTGTTGGAGCCAAATTGAACATTGTTCGTTGATATACAGAAGGCACCTAAAATGGGTCTATAAAAGGGTAACAACATTCTTGATCTCATCCCAGCTGCTCTCTCTCATCTCAGTTTCTCTCCCTGTGCCTCCCCCTTCCCTTGAGCTTGAACAAAGCTGAATTTGTATGTACCAGTCTTGAGGGGCTCATAGAGACACTCATAAGTCGAAGGTGCACAGTGTCTCTAAGCTATGGAGGATGTGTGTTTTACCATTTGATACCATACTTTCTTAAGTATTTACTTAACTTCCAAGTGACTAACATAACCCCTTTATCACCAAGATCTTCAGAGTCTGTAACATTATTTTTCCTAGTAGCACATGAGACGAGATGAAGGGTCTGTGTTTTTTGAGATGTTCAGCATGTTTTTACTCTGCCCTGTAGAACTTTGGCTAGTCGTTTGGTTTTCCAAAGGAAGATTTGCGAGCAGGATTCTGGATGATGTGATCCACTGCAATGAGCTCCAGAAAAGTCTCAGGTATCATCCCACAGCTGCACAACCCCGTCCACCTGCCAGAGGTTTGCCATCTGCAGTGCTGGGTTACGGATTTGTGTGGTTCAGTGTCAGGTGTGCCAGCTTCCACTGCCACCCACGGTGACATTTACCAGGCGGTGACAGAACTGACCCGAGTCTCTGCCAAAACCTTGTGGGAGCAGAGGCCAAACTACCTCTCAGCAGACTCATGCTGTAGGGAGCTCTGGTTGCTTGCACAGGCACAGGCACACTCATACACAGAACATTTTTTTCCTGAATTCTTACTGTTGCTGCGGGTCTTCACCAACTGCAGCTCTGAAATACCAGCGCTAACAATAAGGTAGCCAAACTCTGCCAAAGTCACTTACAGAATTTTACATATAATTGGCCACTTGAGCTCATGTGCAAATCAAACTCGT
>VXBW01004058.1:348010-358662 GCA_013400375.1 Thinocorus orbignyianus | reverse complement strand
CTTTAACTTTTGATAAATTTTTGTGAGCAATTACCATGAAGTAGAATTGCCAGCACAAAACATAGCAATGACCATGAAGGTCTGTAGTACCCTGTGCTGCTGAGTGCCGCTGTTCTGCATTTCTCAGAAACATTTGCCATCTGTTTGAAGAAGAGGATCTCCCTACAGCATTATTTTTTTTCATTTTGACGATGGAAATAGCGTAGTGATTCAGTCCGATAACTCTTCTAACAGCAAACTATGGGCATGCAGGAACTGTGAGCAAAATTAGGTTTGACACCTAACAATAGCAAATGGCCATAAATGATTACATTGGATGTGAGCACTGAAACTTCAGGTATAAAAGCTGAGTTTGAATATTGTACCCTGATAAACACAGGCTCCAAAACTTTGGATTTCCCCTTGAGGGCTGGAAATTTGGACTGAAATGCAATTGTACTGAAACGCCAGCTATTTGGATTTACTGAGTGTGACTTACGCCACTACGATTGCTTCTGCTTCTGGTATGCTGCTGCTTTCTGCTTCTGAGAGCTCTGCCATGCAGAGATCAGCAGCCATTTTACAGGGGGCTGTTACAGCCTACAGCAGGAGACAGATAGAGTGTTGATCCTGTTTCTAATACAATTGAAAATGCTTCATGTAGAAGTTGTTTGCTTCTTGTAGAGAAACATTTGTACTGTGAGCAGTGATGCAGATACAGGTATATATTTTCAGGTATATCTCCAGCTGGAATAGGTTTAGATACCATTGTTACATCTTGTGATTAAAAAGGAAAGCTGCAGCCTCTTGCTATCATTCTCTTTTCAGACTTAGAAAACATCAGCAAGAAAGTTTAACCTGCTCAGCCACTTGAGAATTTACATCAAATTTTTTTTTTCCTCAAAAAAGGTCAGCAGTCTTGCCTATGTAGTTTTTCATGAAAACCCTTTTCTTCTGATTCCCAAGAAAAAAAGTAAATTTTATTGCAAAGAGATTCCTTCCTGATGATCCATAGCATGTAATATTTTAGTTTGCTTTAAATTAATTCGAAAGTAGCTTTATCCCAAGTATTTCTTCTGAAACTGGCTGTAACTGACTGTTACATAAGAAATGGACATTACGAGCTCAGACGAAAAGCAGAATGTCAACCTTAGTAAAACATAAAAAATCACTAGCTATTAAATAAAGAAACACTACATATCTAGAGTAAAAGCTGGTATTTTTTACTAAGCTCTTGTTATCAAGAGCTATAGCAGTGGGCTACAAAGCTTTCCTTCATAGGGGTGAGAAATAGAAGTTGAGTTTTGTTGCTATTGTTGCAAAACACTATAAAATTCCAGGACAATGATATTGATATTGAATTAGTTTTGAAAAGTTTTTAAGGACAAAGTGTTTAACGGCACTCCTACTGGTACTGTCCTGAAAATTGCCTTGATTGTCACAAAAGCCAAAGCAGCTGAAGATTTAGAAATAGTCTGAGTGTTTAGACATCACATTAGATACTTCTTACCAGCTGGACTAGGGATGAAACAGCTCTGAAAAGACAGGGTTAAACCCAGTACTGTATCTCATTTGTAATGCAACTGTCAGTAAAATGAGGTGATACTAATATGCTTTGGTCTTACGTATTTTAGCTCCTTCCCACCCAGCCTGTTAAAAAATCTTTCTAATACTAAGTACCTGTCATGATTTCAGTCAAATTTACCAAAACCAGACTGACAGATGATCATTCTTCTTCCCCCCCAAAAAGAAAGGAGATAAAAAGATAAGGAGATTTACAAGTTTAGAATGAACTGAACTACTTTAAGGAAGTATTAATACAAAAATTAAAAAATAAAGAAAATAATGACATGGATACAATATATGCTAAACCGTATCAAGCTCCCAGGATGATGACCAGCAGGCATGGAGAACTATCCCAGACTGGACTCAGTGACTGACAGGAGCTGGATTCCAGATCTGGAGTCAGGAATGCATGGACTGGAGTCAAAGGCAGATGAACAGGCAGGGTCCTCCTTGGACGTCAGCCATCGAAGAAAGAGAGCTGACCCTTTGATCCCTTGACTTTTATACTGAGCATGCTGTGGATGTGATGAAATACCCCATTTGGTCAGTTTTGGGTCACTTATCCTGTGTGACTCCTACACTTTTCTACTTCCAACCCTCCAACAGGGCAAATAATGGAATTGCCTGACCTTGGTTAGAGCAGTAGGTATAAGCAAGAGCCTCTCTGCAGACCATTCCTTGGAATAATCAGGTCTTATCACTGTGAGAGTGAGCAGTTTTCTGAACAGAATGCTGTTAATTTTCCGCGTTTAGCTAGTTAGAAGAGGCCCGGCTAAAAAAGTAGAATTGTAATACAGAAAATTGGTTTGTTTTACCTCAAACCAAGACAGTACCTAGTATTGCCAACTGGTTCATGTGTTTTGCTAGTAATATATAGGCCTGGGTACTACACCATATTTTTTTAAGTGGATATTCACTGTCTCAGATGATTTGCTGTCAGCATATTTTCCCATCTCGGGTCAGTGAGGAATAGAGGTAAGTATATCAGTGACTTCAGTGAAACTTCTACTCTGAATAAAGCCTATAAGGGATACACAGATCAGTGAACAGGGGGCCCAGGATGGTTGTGGAGTCTCCATCTTTGGAGATGCTCAAAACCCAACTCCATGTGTCCCCAAGCAGCCTGCTCTCAGTGACCCTGTTTTGAGCCAGAGACCCCTTCCAACCTCAACTATTTTGTGTCTCAACAGAGATGTGTTGATTTTCACAGCTCTGAAGGGAATTGCATGACTTGGGGAAATAAATTGTCAGTGTCTTGGTTGTTGCTTGCCGCAGTGATTAAACCTGCAAAGGCTCCTACAGCCTACAAGCAGAGATCTTCTATAACAGGGGCCTATTTTAAATAGCTCCATGTATGGTTGATGCTATTTAGGAAACCAGATCGGCAAGCTGATGATATTTTGGCAAATGCCTTCCATGTCAATGGCGTGTCTTAACTTTAATGTCCCTGTGTTTCTCAGCAAGAACTTAAGAAGATGGCATTTTTGTTTGTAATTAAGATTATGTATATATCTATATATAACTGTAAATAACATTGCCCACATTTGTCGTAATGTAGTAGGCCCTGCAATCACAACCTGCCATTGTGTCATATCTGACACGGCCCTTAATGCATAACTGTGCATATCACACAGACTTCTTCTTAAATAAGGTTCATAAATCTGCCTAAGTGCACAGTCTCCATTATCTGTATAGTAAAAAAGAACAATGAGACACTTACGTTGTGTTTGCATTGACTGCTTGCTTAAACAGTTACATCTGAGTTAATGTTTAAGCACACAGTTTTCCCAAGTACTTTACTCTGCAGCAGAGTTGTCTCCTAATGTCTTAACAAATGCAATGATGTAATGGGGCCCTTGCGTTGGCTGGGATACAAAGGCTGGTGCATTGTAATGGTTTCACTAAAATGCTTTCTTTTTTATTTTTATAAAATAGCCTAACACGCAGGGCGGGTTTAAGATGAATTGCACTTCTGACATTGAATCAGAGATTGTACTGCATGGACAATAAGACACAGAAATAATAAAAAACCCCCTGTCTTAGTAATGAAAAGTGAGCATTCAGATCTTCAACAGCTCCTTCTAGTACTCCTGCAGAACAACCGGTGCATATCACAGCCTCAGACTTCTCTGTAATTGGAAGACATGAACATTTCACAAGATGCATTCTGTGCTTCTAGTTTAAGGAAATTGTCAGGAAATCAATTAATTAAAAGCTCAAGTTTTGTGTGAAGTGAAATTCTAATGAAGGTGTCTTCGTATCAGCAGATATTTTTTTTTAAGTTTTGAAGACAGTGAAATAAAAACAGAGAATCTGTCCTACTCCTAACATAATAAGCAGCCCATTAAAACTTAAAAACAACAGGCTACTCTCAGACTATAGTCAAGTTAGATCTTAACAACCCAAGGGAAAATATAGATGGTGTTGAAAGGTATCCTGTGAATGGAGTCTTATCTGCTGCCTACCCCAGGCTGTAGTTACTCTGAGTCTGGAAGTGAATATATTCTGAGCTCTGCCAAGACTTTGCAGCAAATTAAAATGGAATAACTGAATATATTTGTCAGTATCAGAACACTCAAGCACTTGGATGATCACTATGTTGTGTGAATCTTCTAACTGGTATGTGGAATTTGGCTACCATTACATGAAGTGGTTTAAGAGCTGTTCTCTGGATTTAGTCCAGTTATAGTCAAGGCTGCTGCTGCTGTAAATCATTTGAGTGCTATGAAAGAATCCCTGCTAGGCTGACTACACTAGCAGGGCAAAATGAAGTGCTTTTATAGTGAAAGCTTTCCCCCAGATGAAGAGTAGAAATAGCAGTATGAACTGCTGAAGCAACCCTGACAAAGCTGCCACTGAGTCATCTTCATATTCCCATTAACTCTGGGTCATCCAACAGCTCCACTCTCCTGTCTTGTTAATCCCCATAAAGATTCCATGTTTACAGTATTTAGACAATGTGAACAGGGGGAATGTGAAGGCCAGTGAGAGTTTTGCCGCTGCTGTTCACCAATAGCCCGATGGTGACTGCGTAAAGATCAGCTTGGGTGGTAGGGTTACACAAATTTGGCACAGAAGTAGATGCACGGCCTCACGCCCCACCAATCGTATCTTGGGGCCTTACCAGCACAGTGTATGAGACAATGGATCCTAATAGGAATGACACAATGCCATAGCCCTGTGCGTTACCAAAATAGGCAGACAGGGAGGTAGCTGAACCACCAGCTTCAAGGGCACAGCTCTTTCAAAAGCGTCTGCAGGTGGCTGGGATTTTAAGCCCCTTGGCTCACTTTGCAGATCATATCACCCCTCTTATCTGCTGGGATTCCTTCCAGCTCAGCAAAATCCCATCATGCAGAATCCTGTGCATCTCCTCTCAGTCACCCTCACCATGCAAAGGTGCAGCATAGCTCCTGCTTTGGCTTACACAACTTTAAGGCTCAGTCTGACACCTTGCTAAGGAAAATAGTCCAGAATGGGTACAGTGGACCGATTTCTGTGCTCCAGCTTCTCCTGTGATCACATTTGTGCTGCATCAAGGATGCCTTTCTGTGGTTTAAGTTACTGTGCCAAAGGGGACTAGAAAGGCACAGTCACTTCTCCAAATTAGTAAATCTTCTGTACAAGCCTCTGTATGAGGCACAGAAAGTGGATAGTGTGGAGATTCTAACTTTACCGGATAAAGACTGTATATTAGGTAACTGCAGGAAGTGTTTTCCCTGTAGACTAGTATTCAGTGGGTTAACCATACTCTGGACAATTGTTAATGGACTTCATAGTCTAAATGAGAACCCACAAATAAAATTATTCATTTAAATAATTTAGGGTTGGATGTGCTTCTCAATAGAGTCTTACGGGCAATATCAATCACTCAAACAAAAAATCTATGTAAGCTCTTTGATGACATATAAACCTAAATGCTAAAAAAATAATAATAATAATAAAAAAAAATCTCCCAAATAACTGCTAGAACTCAAAATTGCTGTGCAATAGCCTATTAAAATTCCTTTTGTTAGCTGCATTTTCTGGAATATTCCAACATATTGACAATGACTTTCTCCTTGCAAAATGCTTTCTAAACTCAACCAGTGTAACTATCCTTTAAAGAAATTAATTGCTACTTTCTAGAATGTTTTGTTGGTTTTGAAACCATTATTTTTTGTGAGATAATTGGCTTTCTTCAAAATATTGCAATTTTCACTGCACATATAAACAGAAAATTGAGCTTCACCTCCTCTAGTTGAAACACATTTTAGTTTTCAGTCAGAAAACCAAATTTTCAGTGATTTTTTTCCCCCCATAGAATAAAAAAGTACCTTTTTTTAAGAACAGGAATTAATAAAGTAATCTGTGTTATGATCCAATGGATGTTATGTAATGTCAGAAATATTCCTCTGTGTGTGCTATCCAAATTAAACAGTTTTTGATCTCACGTATATTTTGTGAATTCAATATTTCTTAAAAGATCAATATGATTAGGATACCTTAGATTAGATTAGATTAGATTATGAACATTATGTCTTCAGAGACACTCATGCTATGTAAAATGCAGAGGACAAAACCAATCAGTGCTTCTAGGCACTGGAATGACTACATGCAGCTGATGCTACTGTTTCAATGTCATTCACCTGTCACATAGCCAATAATATGCATAATGTGATATTACTTTAAATGCTGGCAAAATTCACATTCAAATAATTTTTTGTAATACTTCCTTTTCAAACTTTTTGAACAAAAATACCTTGGACAATTGCCCCAAACACATAATTTGAGATTCAGAGTGATTATAACTTTAAAAAATACATTAAAATTAGCAGAAAAACAGATCTTCTATTTCAAAGAAGCACTTTAGAAACACATACTAATTATTCTTGTCTGCTGAGCTCTTCTTGAACTTAATTCTCAGCAAGGATCAAGTATCTGATCTGAACATGCACTCAAATTAATAAGTTATTACTAACTACGTAAATATATGCTGAAAAAATATTATTAATGAGAATGCTTCAGTTACATAAGACAGCTGGAGTTCAGTCTAGGTCATAATTTTGAAAATAAAAATGCTTGCTCTCTACAGTCTTTTTTCTGTGGGCAGTGCGTACAAAGCGTACTGAGAGGGAAGCTTAGTGATGGCTATAGTGTTCCCATGAAGGATCTCAGCACATGGACACCTTGTTCCTCTCTAGAGAAGATCCAGAAGTGGTGAGAAGGGAAGGGATACACCTCTGAATCAATTAACTTTTACCTTGGTTTCCTAGGGATGGCTTTCCACACAGCTCAGAGGTCTGAGCTGAAGGGTTATGTTCTACAAGACTGTCCTTTGCAGAAACAGAGGTTTTCCACGAAAGGAATAATTTAATTGACAGTTCTATTAATTCTCTTGGATAATGCATGGTTTCTCAGACTCTCTTCAGTTTATTAGTACCAGTGCAGTAAAAGTAAGCAACAAAAACCAGAGACATTTGGGAAGGAACGTATAGCCTAATATCTCCCTGTGTCAGAATGTGAGTAGTGTGGATTTTTCTTTTCCTTTCAACATTAAAATATGACAATAGGGTATAACAAGCAAACAATTAAAAAATACTATCAATGAAGTTATCGCACTATTGTATGAAGGATACACTAGCATAGATCATTCACACACATAGATCCTTCTGTGCACAACAGTATGTTCTCTTTCCATATAAAAAGTGACATTTCTGAAAGCATCACAATTTCTAGACATTAATCCCATCCCTTGACACTGGAAAACTGTGTTTTGGAAAACTGTGTAAGTTCAAATAATGCTTTATTCTTAGAAATCTGATTAAGTGCTCCAAGAAGCTAAAAAAAACCTAACAGTGATCACAGAATCATCAGTGTTCTGAGATCACTGAGTCCAGCCGTACACACACAAAACCCCCCTACAATCTTGGACACTAGAGCATACCCTGAAGTGCCACATCTACACGGTCAACCTGATGCATGGTCAACAGGAATGCAGAAAGCTCTTGCATTCCTATGCGAAGTTAAAGTCATTCTTTCCTCTTATTTAATAAAAATGGGAAGAGAAATAAAAAAAAGAACCAATCCTCCATGCTTTCTAGTCACTGCAATAGAGTCATGTGCATACTGAGCACTGAGCAAACATGAACACAGCTGTTACAGCTCTGCCGTGCAAGAGTGAAAAAATAATAATCCCTACATTTGTTTACATAGTCTCTGCTCTGACATTTGGCCAGGCCACACAGAAGCATGCTGAAATGAAATACGAAAACCGTGCGCTGCAGATAGGCTTAGTACAAGAGGGCTTCGCCTCCACAGCTGGTATCCCTGTGCCACGTGTATAAATCCCAATTAACCTGCCATTGTCTTAGTGCATTAACTCCCAGTTCAACACCCGGCTGGCGGAAACTTTCTGCTCTCCAGTGTGCTGCTGGTGAGGGAAGGACGCAGGAGGTCAGAAGAGCCAGGCTTGGGAAGGACTCCCAGCAGAGCTGGCTGACAAAGGGATGTGGGGCCCTGAGAAAGGAACTGGGGATCCACAAAAGTCCCTGAGCTGTACCCTGCAGAGGATCTAGCAGTACGTGCAGGGGGAGGGAGTGTGCACCCCACTGCCTGCATGCAGGGGGACAGCCCACAGGGGTTGTGTGGGGACTTTAGTGTTGTGTACCGCTGTACAAAGCTGTCCCCAGGGCTGAACATGTTCATCCGAGTGCTGTCTCTTAAGAAAGAGTCCTCCATCACTGCAAGCCCCAACCTTTGAATGATTTCACTATTTATTTCTGGTGGCTCTTCTGAGATACCTTCATTGTGAAATAGCACAAAATGGAGAATTACGGTTCCCCTGTGTGCAGTCTCAGGATCCCAAAAAATTTTCCAGCAGATGTTGAGAAAGTATAAACCTATTGACTGCAGAACTGCTGTCAAGTCCTTTTCTCAGAAACCATAGAAATAGTCTATAGGTCCCCAGGGTTTACAGACCATGGGTTGAAAATATTTCTAGAAAAAAATAACAAATCTATTTCTGTAAGTGATTACAGATTCATTTTAATTTGTATCTCTAGGTTAGCAAATGTATGGAAACAAACTTGATTACATCTAGATCTAAGAAGCGCCAGCTACTTGCTATAACATCATGGTTAAGTTATTTGATTCCTGGACATAGTTCAGAGAGAGAGGTAAAATCAACATCCACTTGGTGGAATTTGTTTGCTTTTCTGTTCATCCCTCCATTATTTTTCCAGCCCATCAAGATTTCTACGGGAGAATGGTATTTGTTTTCTTTTGGAGTTAACAAAAAGTAGAACATGTTGCTCATAAAAGTAAAAGGAGGCCTTATGTGTTGCTGTTTTCCTGAGCTTCATGAGCCAGATTCTACCCACAATTAGTTATGAGTAAGTTGGATCTATATTTGTTTGTATTTGTATACTAACTTTCCCTACCTTTTCAAGTAAATTGAATGTAGAAACAATAATGGAAAAAATCTTAACAAAAATGATCCACTTTTTCTATTTCTTTTTTCACATTTATTTCTGATCCTGTAGGCTTTGATATAATTTGCAGGAAAAGGAATGTATAGATCAAAGCAAAACCCAAAATGTAGTTCTAGTAAAATAACCCATCTACCAGCCACATTAAGCATACAAGCAGGATAACAGGATTTGAATATGATTTAAACACTTGCTGACCAGAATATATGTAAATATACTTAGGTACACATGCTTTTGCTCAATTCCAAGGTTCTTTGAACTAATTTAGAATTACTCTGGAGACTTTGGCGTACAATAGATCAGATTCTGGTCTAAATGATGTCATGCTGGCCAAATGGTGGCAGTGATTAATTTCTAAATTCATCACCAATAAAATAAATATCATAGCTGAGATGCCAAATGTGTTAAAGCCTTGAAGAGAAATAATCTGAAAACTTGCCAGGAATGCGATGATTTCACCAACCCATGGGACAGAGTATGCACACAGTTGCAGATGTAGAAATATGTTCAAGGCTTCACAACAGAGCACTACCTGACCATGGGCCAATTTCAGACTTGGCGTGAGGGAGTGGAGAACTGATTTAAAAGGATAGAGTTGCACGAAGGGGGATTTTCTCCCCAGAGGTGCAGAAAGGTGTTTGGTGAGTACACTCCAGTTAACAGGACTGTGTTCATTCATGATCTCACTCTTGCTGAATAACATCCGCTTAGGACCCTGGCATCTCACCACATTTGATGGATAGAGTAGGAAAGCCGTATTGGAATCAGCTGTATCGATAAAATGCCTTCCCAGTGCTCGAGCCTGGGGGAAGGCACACCCAGCAGCACAGCACAGCCTGGGAGAGAGGCCCAGAAGTTATGCGGTCTGTTTAAGTCTCTGACAACAACTGCTGGTAGAACACAAATACTCATGGTAGATTTTGAGACAGTAATTTTTCACTCTTTGTAATTAAAAAAGATTCACAAGAAATCTTTGTTAATAGCGTTTTTAATTTATTTTTTAAATTATTTTAATTTAATTTCATCTTCATTTTAATTTTCATATTGTGTAGCTTTACATAGTTAAGGTCCTACTTCAATGTTCAGTCAAGAAATTAATAAAAATTGCAGGGGTGGGAATGATAGAAGAATCTGAAATAATTTAAGGATTATGCCTGTCATTCTTGGCTTAATACATGGGTGTTGAAGAAAAGACCCAATATGCATGTGCTGTGATTATTGACAGTTTGAGAAATGGCTGAGAACATACACAGTATATGGAAGCATTAAATTTATCTTTGTAGTTCAGGACTGAGAGTTTAAAGCCCTCATCATTTAGACAATTACCGGGGCAGAAGCTATGAACTTTGATTATAGTGTTATTCTGTCACAGTTGTTCTAGGTTCACTAAAAATGAGAAATTGAGATTTACATTAGTCTCCATTCCTTTGTTCAGAGCAACAGCTAGCTGCTCCCGATGAAGTGACTCTCTGTGGCAGCCCCTCTTGCCAATGCAGCTGTATCCTCGGCAGGGTCTTCTTCAGGGTAAGCTGTGTGTTAGAGCTGGTAGAATCTTACAGGATGTCCTAAGCTACTTCACCTTGAAGGACTTAGCAGTACTGAACAGAGATGAGCATTTGCACTTGCTTGCTGCCAGAC
>VXBW01004058.1:323377-347947 GCA_013400375.1 Thinocorus orbignyianus | reverse complement strand
TGGCCCTGAACCAAGCCCCCACCCCATCCCCACCTTGGCCTATCCTCATTCCCCTGTCTGACACTGGATCCCCTCACCATGTCTGATTTCCCAAATACCTTTTCAGATAGCCAAAACCACTACACTAAAATGAGGTAGATGTTGATAGCTCTTTAACACTTATTTCATATTTTCACAGAGTTTGGTTTAGATGACCTTTTATACCACTGCTTACAAATTCAGTACAAAATGTGATAAACAAAGAAAATAAATTCTGCTATCAAAAGACAATATTCACGAAACAAACCAAGGGCCATAACTGTCCAGAAATATCAGAGTGAAGACGTAACCTGAAAAATATATGGTCTTCATTCTACTGCTTCCCTCAGTTTCCTCAGCAGTCCTGAAAGTTATGATTACGTATATATACTGCAAGTAACAAATATCTGAAAGTCAAGTATTTGTCTCTGGTATGCATACTGAGAAGAGATTAATTCCCTCAACTGTCAACACATTTTAAAGTTTAGTGCTTAGACTTACAGTACTAAGGGTGTAACAATAGTAGATGGAATATAAGGAACGGAAAGCTTTTCTGCATCTATCACGTTAATGGCAGAAAGATAAGATGAAAGGCAGATCAAGATGGTTGGAGCAAACCAAGAGAAATGAGAGGTCCAGTTCACATATGCACTTGGACCCATAGACATGTTGTTTTAACTTCACTTTCTTTTATCTTTCACATCTTTAGTCCTTACTTATTAACTTAAAGAACAATGCAATGTCAGTAAGTTGCTTTTTAAATATGCCCCTGAAGAAGCAAACATCTAATTATTTGGCTTTTTAAATTGTTGTTTCATATGTTAATTATTGAACACCATTCAAATAGACAAGGGCACCTACACAGCAAGTCAATCTTTTTCCCTAGCTGTAAAATCACTTAATCAAATTCACTAAGTCAAAATTTTGTCAGTAGAAACATCTGAATTTGTAAACACAAGGTTAAGCGTTTGATTCTAGAGTCCAGCTGAACATAGTGGAGCTGTGCCTGCCTCTGTCAGCAGTGGATTTGGCCCCAAATTTTCATTATTCAGATTGTAAATTCCTGATGTGAGGAACTATGTCTTTGTTTGTTGGAGAGATGCTTCACATACTTTAGTTGCTGTATAAATAATAAATAAAATCACAACTTGAAGCTTCAGGGAAGAAGACGACTGATTGTGAGGGAGACAGGTTTTGTACAAATACAAAAAAACCTCACTCCGACTACCTTGCTGGGACTCAGAAATAAAAACTAGCTTAGGTATTTATAAAGTACTTTGGTCTTTAGTCAGCCAGTATGTATTTAGGTCTCTGGAGATTTTTCAATGTAGATCAGAGAATCATAGAATGGTCAGAGTTGGAAGGGACCTTAAAGATCAACCCCCCTGCCATGGGCGGGGACACCTCCCACTGGACCAGACTGTGCAAAGCCCCATCCAGCCTGGCCTTGAACACTTCCAGGGATGGGGCATCCACAACTTCTCTGGGCAACCTGTTCCAGTGCCTCACCATGCCCACAGTAAAGAATTTATTCCAAATATGTAATCTAAATTTCCTCTCTTTCGGTTTACCCCTCATCCTGTTACTAGACTTTCTGATAAAGAATCCCTCCCCATCTCTCCTGTAGGCCCCCTCCTGTGGGTACTGAAAGGGTGCTATGAGGTGTCCCTGGAGCCTTCTCTTCTCCAGGCTGAACCTCAACTCTCTCAGCCTGTCTTCTTAGGAAAGATGCTTCAGCCCTCTGAGCATATTCATGGCCCTGATGCCACCGGACATCAAATTACTAGTCTATGGATGGTCCTACTGCAGATCCCATTGCTTTTATCAGGTTTTTGGGAAATGCACAGGAGGAAAGAAAGTATGGGAAGAATGTTTAGGGTCCCTTTTTCAGATGTGCTCAGGAGAGGGTTTATTGTGAAATATCTGGGAAGATAGGCAACTTTACTAACATCTTCTGGCCAATGTGTCTCACCATCACACCATGCTGATGAAGCCATCACCTATCTAGGCACCTTCCCGGCTGGAAGCAGCTGACCCACATGCAAAGCCACCTTACGCAGCCCAACCAAATGATTAAAAATGTGCTTCGACTCATCAATATTGAACGGATAAGTGGTGAAGCCTTTAAGAAGTAACATTTGCAGGTAATAAGGAGAATTTTTACTCTAAATTTAAATAAAATAGAGTAGAGAAGATCATAATCTTGATGAAGGAATGAAACCATAATCTAAGCATTTGATGAATAACCTAGCCAAACAGGCTTTGCTGTGCCATTGGTAGTACCAGTTTCAGGACATTAGCAGTCTAGGCAAGCATCACTTTTTTCTTTGAGCATACTGAGAATATGGCTAAATAGGAGTTTCAGTAGTGTGATGAATACAAGCAGATCCCAGAGCAACGACTTTACAAGACTGAACTCATTTGAATGCTCATTAGATAAATGTATAGAGATTGCTATACAGTCAAATTATAGGTGGGAATTTGCGAGAGCCCTCTTGCTGCAGAAATTATTGGAAGATGACAATCACAGTGTCACTTTTTCAGCACAGACCAACACTATGCTAAGAATTATATACAGGGGAAAATCCTCAGGGCCAGATGTAGTTGAAACCTATTCCCACAGAAAATATTAACATGAAATGTGTTACCTATGAGGGCCTCTGGAACAATGAATACAGTAATAGCTTTGAGACAGATAAAAAACTAGATACATTTGCAGCTGAGAAGAAAAGGACTGCTGTGGGATTTCAGGGCTTTCTGCTTCTTTGCTGAATCTTTGAAACGACAGGTTCATTTAGAAAAAATATTAATTTCTTAGTTCAGTTTATCTAATCTCGTGAAACCTCTGAGAGCAACAGGGATTTCGTGTCAGTACTCTTCTACTGCTGAAAGCACTAATTTCAGCTCTCACACAGAGCTCTGTACATCGATGCATTGAATAGCTGTGTTAGAGACACATGGGCCTGATTTCAGGTTATCTAATCTGACATTATTTTTGTGCATGTGTATTTTAGAGATTCAACCTTGAAGGCACAGGGAAAGAAGTTCTTTTTTGGGGGGGTATGAATGTAAGTAAAGACTGGACAAAACAGCAATAAACAGTGTGTACTTAGATGTACAACAATGAATGAAGTGCATTCTTCTTTGTTATTGGGAAGGATGATTTTACTAAAGAACGGCTCCATTCATACAATGTCAGGCATATGACAAATCTAACTTGTTATCTTCTCATAATATAAAAATAAATACTGTAGATTAAAGTGAAATGTGCAACTGCTGACAAAAAAAAAAAAATGCTTGTCAATAATATATCACTTCATTACTGACTGTCTGATCCAATCATCTGCCACGCAAAGTTTTTGCAATATTTTTTGGAACAAAGTAGACTTTCCATCACCCTGTAGGACAGACAAGGTTTAAAAAACATCCTCCTCAAAAAAAAAAAAAAAAAAAAAAAAAAAAAAAAAAGGCTCTTCAATAGGCAAGTGTTTTCTTCGACACCTAATTTAAAGAGAAGAATGGAATGTACATGACTGTGAGTGGAATAAGAATTGTGTGCTTTTCTGCAAATTAGAAGATCGTCCAGAATACATTATTAGTAAAGGACCAACAAGACCAAGCAGTTTAATGAGATGATTTAATTCCTTGCTCTGAAATACCCAAGAACCTGTTTTTCTCAAACTTATTTCTATTTGTTCCATTTACTTTAGGGTTGACATAGAAGTAAGTTACATCTCAGCCATTTTAGTCAGTTGTTACAAATCAGTGTAGTTGTAGTAGTAACATTGTTTCTGTTCCCAGATATGATAGCATTTCTGATACAAATTATAAAATTCAGGTTTTGGTTAAGCATGCAAAAAACCAATTTCAGATATGAAGTGAAAGGGGAACAGCTGATATGAAGAGAACTTCCTACATGTGTTCCTTTTTTTGTGTGGTGGGTTTTTTTTGTTGTTGTTGGGTTTCTTTTGTTTTGTTTGTTGTTTGTTGTTGTTGTTTGTTTAGAGGAATTGTGGCAAACAAATCTTGTTATAGCCACAACAGCATTTGGAAAAAAACCATCATTTTTGTAGAAAAGAGACACATTATTTGATCAGCAAACACTTGCTGCCATATGTATTAGTACTTCAAACGATTTTCTACCGAAATTAGCTCTATATTCACACAGTCGCACCCCACAAACAAATCACCCAAGCCAACAATCTCAGCCACTCGAGTGTGCCCTCAAGTGTCACATCTACACGTCTTAAGTACCTCGAGGGATGGTGACTCCACGACCACCCTGGGTGGGCTGTTCCAGTGCCTGACCACCTTCTAAGTGAAGTGATTCTTCCTAATATCTAATCTGACCCCTCCCCTGCCGCAACTGCAGACCATTTCCTCTGGTCCTGTCATTACTGACTTGGGAGAAGAGGCCAACACCCACCTCCCTACAACCTCCTTTCAGGTAGCTGTAGAGGGCAATGAGGTGTCACCTCAGCCTCCTCAGTTCCAAACTAAACATGCCCAAGTATTTTAAGCTGAAGTAGTAGCTCTTTTCTCTCCCATGCTATTTGTTGAAAAATCTCTCTGCTTCCATTTGGTCAAAGAATGCAAAACTAAAATAAAAAAAACCCACAGCCCTTTCATGCCTCCAAAACTGCACTGCTCTAGCAAAAAGGCAGAGAGAAGTGATGGAGTTTATTCAATTCCCCAGGTCGCAGTACTTGTAGTTGATTTTGTAGCTGTATTGCCAGGCAATAGGAGGTTCAGAGACTGCCTGCTGACCTATGAAGGTCACTGCACTCCAGGCTCAGAGGAAGTTGTTCGTGACCACAACATGCAGGCGTTGAGGTCTTTGTGTCCATGGTACTCAGAAGGGGAAATTCATGAATGAGAGGCTGACACAAACGCTGGTTATAGCAACAATGAGAACACACTGTGGTTTTGTGGTCTGTGTGCAGGCAGAGTGCTTTCTATGAACTTCACAACCTCCCTCCTTCTTTTTCTCTATATGTAAGATGGGAATAATCTCGCTCTGCTTCAAAAAAGAATGGAAGAATTAACAGGGTGCTTGTAAAGCACTTAGAAGTGATAAAACACTGGCAGTCAATAGAAATCCAAGCTAAGTAATTGTACAGAGAACAGAACTGAAATCTTTAGGAGGAAGTCCAAGAAAAAACATCTGGCGAAAGAGAGAGGCATAGGAGGCCTGACAGAAGGAACAGCAAAGCAGCATTATTGGTTTGTTTTTCCCTTTGTAGATGAAACCAACATGTCAGATGCAATGCAATCTGTTGTTTGTACAGAAAAATCGGGGGTAGAAAGAATAGGAACATCTGAACTAAACAGTGTATTTAAAAATTAACTGTACTGTGCCAAGAAGTAGATGGAAGGCTTGGATCGACACACAGGGGTACAAGGGAGGATCTTGCTTTGAGCACTAGCAGTCTCCCAGGACAGGGTTACTCTCAGCTTTGAGATCCAGGCTGGGCTGATATGAACAATGAGTGAGTGGAAATAGCTTTTTGATTCTCTGCGAGGAAGTGAAAAAAGATGGCATGAGGTCTAACTTATCCATCAGCTCAACCTTGTAATATAGTGGTCAGCATCCACGTATATCAGTGAAATGAGTTTTCAGAGATTGTTGAGGGTGAAGTCTGTTGTCTCCTCCCCAGAATCCCTTTAGTTCTTCATTTTCAGCTCCTCTCTTTCTCTCTTGTCTCCATTGCATTTCTTCATATCTCCTGTACTCTTCCTTAGTCATCTTCTGTCCTGTCCGTCCTTTTTCTCCCTCTCTCCTCTATGCCAATGTTCCTTTCTCCTTTGCATTTTACAGTGTAATTATTCACTGATTTTCCTGAAGACTCACCGTGTGTTGTTCCTTCAATATATAATAGCAGTGACAACTGTTACGCCTTTGTGCACTTCTCATGTTCTCTTGCCTGTAGTTAATGTTCCTGTGGCTAATGTTCCTGTTTAGGAAACGAAAACCAAACTGATGATCCAAAACCTACAGCTACATGCTGTACAAGCAGTAGCACGGAGAGACTTTGTTATTAAAAATTTGACACTTAGTGTAAGGCAAAAGAGAGAGATGAATATTGTCAGACAGCAAACTGCAGGGGAGAAGAACCAGCCTGATGAGACTGTCTTAGCAACTAAGCTCTAAGAAAGACAGGGTTTTTCTAAGAACCAGTCAAGAAGATGGGTGATGAGGCTGATCTGAGGCAGAGCAGAGGAGCCCCTGTGAAGTCTAAGGAGCAACAAAACATAAAGCAGTGTCTTGTTTCTTCCTGGGGTACAGTTCATATTCTTGACAGTAGCAGGCATAGGATTATGTTTTGAGTTTGTGCTGAAAACAGCATTGATAATTCAGGGTGCTTTAGTTATTGCTCAGCAGTGCTCTCACAGAGTCAAGGCCTCTTCTGCTCCTCACACTATCGCATCAGTAAGGAGGCTGGGGGGGGCAAAAGAAGCTAGGAGGGAACCCAACCAGGACAGCTGACCCCAACTGACCACAGGGATATCCCAGACCATATGATCTGCTCAGCATGAAAAGCTGGGGGAAGAAGAAGGAAAGGGGAGACTTTTGGAGTTATGGTGTTTGTCTTCCCAAGCCATCATTATGCGTGGCAGAGCCCTGCTTTCCTGGAGATGGCTGAACCCATGGGAAGCACTGAATGAATTCCTTATTTTACTTTGCTTGTGTGTGCAGATATTCCTTTACCTATTGTACTGTCTTTATCTCAACCCACCAGTGTTCTGAATTTTACCCTTTGGATTCTCTCCCCCATCTCACTGGTGGGGAGTGAGTGAGTGGCTGGCTGGGGCTTAGCTGCCTGCTGGGGTTAAACAGCAACAAGCAGAAAAAGGTTTGTGTGAAGATCCAGTGCGAGAGCGCTGTAAGACATCACTGTGAGTGATCAGATGTGGGAGCTGATCTTGTCATACAGAACAGGTGAGAGGAGGGCCTACAGAAGACCTGTGAAAAGGAAGATGGACAATTTCTGTCTTGTGTGTTAGAGCAGGAGGAACCTGCAGAGTAAAATGGCTGAAGTACTTTAGCTATGTGGGTAGCTGTTGTCCACACACTTACGGTTCCAATTCCAAGATTTTTTCAGTTAAAGTAAGTAAAAAAACCAAACCAAACCAAAACAAAACATTGAGATTCATATGGCAATGTGAAAAACCTTATTTCAAAAGTTATGGCTAAGGATAGCACTGTGTCTTGTGCAACTAATAATAGTATAACCAAAGTCTGAAAGACTAGATGAAATTGTTGAAGTTTTACTGTAGAGATGCACTTGGATATGAGATTCTCCCTAAATACAAAGAGGATGGAGAAGACATGCAAAACACCCACTTTCATCTGAAGCTATCCTGTAGGAGAATGCAGATGGAAAATACCGTTATATTACTTCTCTGGAAAAGGTCCTCACTTGATAGCAAATCTGTTTCTGGACCGTTCGCCTCCAAGACTTTCTCAAAAAAAGTGGCAAATCTTTTTCCAGCATTGCTGGGGGCAAAGAGTCTGAAGTATCTGATTCCAAATGCTGACTCAAAGCAAGGTCCCTGCTCAGACCTAAGTCTAAACCACTTTACTTCCTCAGTCCAGCCCAAGGTGAGGTATGGATCAGTTGTTTTTTTCCCCTGGTTGAAATCGATAAACTACAGTTCAAGAGGCATCAGGTCATCCTGAGAAGATATGGTAGGCACCAGAAATCCTTTCATCGCTTTCTCCAAAGTATGATAGCTTTAGTGAAATTTGTATTCAATTTCTGTCCAACTTGAGTAACTTTTCAAAGCAAAGATACTATCCAATCTAACCAGGAAAATTTCCTTTCTCAACATCTCCACTATATTATTTAATGTGAAGTATGTATGGCTTTAGCAACACCACCTCATCCAACTCCCAAAACAGGAATGGTTGGCAATAAGTGAAATATATGAAAATCAATAAAATGTTCTTGTACAAACAGCCAATTTAGATGAAACGTACAGCGTACTGCTCTTTAAGTGGAAATCATACTGAAATGAAACATCAGAAGCAAGGCTGAAAGCTTGTAGTAGTTTTGTGGTGTGAGTTCTTAGGTCTCATTAACATTAATTGTATGTATGGTTCAAAGAGATAATATACCTAATTAATATAATTAATATAACTAATTGAAATACAAATACTACTGCAGGCAATTACAAGGGAAAGTATTAAGGGTGTCATTCTGAAACAGCTTTCTCATCTAGTTAACTACTCAGTCACAGTGGATTCACCTACATGTAGGAAGGTTGACTGAGTCAGGTCCTAATTTTCTAAGTCAAATATTTCCTTCATGTTAAAATAAGATAGCTGAAAGTGAAATTATGGCTCTGGAAAGACATTTCTTCACTCTTTTTTAATCCTAACATTGTGCTGTTTGGGAAAATTATTTGGCTTTCCTTCCATCTTCAGATATGATGAATAGTAAGAAGAATATCCATGTCTCATAACACTCTTTATTTCACTATCTTTAAGGGCTTTATGGTCATGAATAAACTAGATATTAGGACAACAGTCTGGAAATAAGTAATGTTGTGCCAAAAGGAAGAAAATGAGGTCCGAGGAGTGACATGAATTACCCTAGTTGAGTCAGCGGCTGATTGGGAAGTAGAACATGGGCATCCTGGCTCTTGCTTTTGTCTTCTATCCACTGGGGCCACTTTCTGCACTTGATCACTAGGAGTGTTTTGTATTAGCAAAATCAAAACAAAAACCTCATCAAAATGCTACAGAAAGAAAATAACAAATCATGAATTAGAGAACACCCAGATCATGAGAGTGCTTGAGGAGGCTGCCTCCTGAAGGTCTTTCTACATATCGTTCCCAGGCTAACAGAGAGAAAACCAGGGGCAGCTATTCTCTGGAGAATGTTGCAAGATTCTCCCTATGGTTTCCTACCTGGCTGCTTTTAAGATATTTTTAAAGCAAATTTCATGCAAAAGTCAGAAACACATATCTGTTAAGGGAGAGGAGGGAAGGAAGCTGCTCTCTCGCCCACTCACCATGCTGCTCCACATAGGTGCCGCCAGCAGTTCTCTTCACTTCTCTTGAGATGGATGAAAAATAATCCAGTAGATTTTTTTTATTTGAAGCATTTCCCTTAGACATTTCTTGGCATTCTTGCTTAAAAAATAATAATACTGAAAAGGAGAAAATGGGAGAATGAAGTAACAAAATGAAAGAATAGCTGTAGCATATAAAAATACCTTTGAAAGTAAATTAGTGACCTCTATGACTTCAGCTTTTGATACAGTGCTTCTCTCAGAGCAAGAAGAAACAGTAAAACTGGCTCAATAATGAACAGCAAAATGATCAGCTCCAGATCTGGTAATTTACCACTGATATAAAATGCACACATACATATCCAGGTACAGATGCGTATTCCCTCATGTGGCTAATTTTATAATGTTCACATTTAGGATTTTTGGTTTCAGCCCTCTCATAAATTGTGATTGCAGGAGAACTTCAATGAAAGACCAGGAGATAATTCACCCAGCAAGCACTGGTGCTTCCAGTCTTGAAAAGAGGTCGTGGTCCTTGTGCTTGGAGGACTCTTGGAGGCTCAAAGGATTCAAGTGAGGCCAGGCAGCACTGAAGAAAAAAGCATATAGGGAAGTAAAGGAAAAAAGATGAAAACACAATAAGAAAAAGAATATGGAAAATTTCCCGGTTACAGGGCAGTAAATACAGAAAAACTGGACTTAAATGGACTTGTGCTGGATACGCTTCAGTAAACAGAAGGATGTATTATCAAAGGTGTTCTCAGCAAAATGACTATGTTTTTTTTCCTTCTGATTACTGATATTGTTTCTCTGGGGAGGAAAAAAATTGACCTGCCCTTTTCTAACATGTGTTTCCCTACATCTTATTTTGATCTGAGATGGCAAGCATTCGTCCTTCTCTTCATCCATTTTAGCTTTTATCTGTATATCTCTGCAGAGGTTTGTTGAACTTCTGTGTTCTTTAACATCCTTCTGAGAAAAGGGAACTTTGTGGCGGCCTGCCTGATAATTATTTTTAGTAAAACCACTACTGGGACCTGGGACAGAGACAGCAGTAGCCAGACACTGCAGTAGCCTCTTATTTCTCCAGGCGAAGAGGCTGAGTTTTTGCCACCACTGTTTATCTCATGTCATGACCTGCTGGGAGACATGGTTGCCTTGGAGTATCACCAACTGCCTGAACTCCTTTCCTTCATTTTCCCAATGCCTTTAGGAATCCCTTCATGTTGTTATGTTAGATTAGTCAGCAGCACTTTTACCTACCCAGGTACCTGCTGGGCTCAGACCCTGATTTGACACCATCTCAGAAGATTTACCATGAAGTCCTCAGTCTCCTAAGATCTGCATTTGGCCTGTTGCCGAGCTGTGTACCGTAAGGAGACACAGGGTAATGCATGCTGATGAAGTTTGGCATTTTTTTGTGAAAGGTATAGGCTTGGGACAATACAACTTCTAGTCTTGTTTAACGGAAAACACTACACTGCACTTGACCTCTGACTGAACGCAATGCTGCTCTAATAACACGTCCTTCTCATTTGTATTGTTCAAGGAAATCCTGCTCTCTGTGACATTAGGTTTTATCTGCACCTCCAATCTCCAGCAGAAAGACATATAGAAACTCTGCATAGGGGACTGCACAAATCTTTTTTATTATTATTATTAATGATGCTGACCATAACCACTTCAGCTTTGTAGGCATTGTTTTCTGAATTCAACAGTTCATTTTTCTGGAACTTGAAAAAAATGTAGGTGTTCTCTCTGTTTCTCTCCCTCTCTGCACCCTGTCCTCCCCCCGACCCCGGCTCCTGCTCAGGCTAATGGCCACCACAACATCAGCTGCCATAAGTTGCACCTGGACTTCGGAGGGTGGCTGGCGACACAACGAAAACACTGCCTGGAGTGGGGACCTAGGTATTTTGTTCCTATGAGAATATGACTATAGGGCAATTAACTTACTGTATAAGTAGTGGACAGCCCAAGAGCCCTTTGACTCTCCAGTATGGCAGTGGGCTGGATGCCAGGATCTCCCCTTTCATGAGGATGCTCACTTAAGGTTCTACTCCTTGAGGCTGAGAGATTCCTTGCTGCAATAGATTCTTGGTAAGTGACTAGTAGCATGCTAAACTTTGAAATCTTAGCTAAGTAATATAATGGATTGATTACTCATATATGTATAATCCATGAACCATTGACCAAGCCTGGGACAAGGACTGGCTCCAGCTGCACCTAGACTCCTCTCTGAGAAGGAGTTTAGAAAGCAGGAGGGTCCTTTCTGAACCCTGCGACTCAATGGGAGTCTGAGTCACAACAGTCACAACAGTCTCCCTGGCAGCTTGTCTGACCCTGTCCTCTGTGCAGTAAATGAACAAGTGTACCTTGGCATTAATCTTGTAAAACACTGTTGCATTTACTACTAATTTTGTTAAATCACTGTTTCACCTTAATAATTATTTCACTACTTCTCTCTTACAAAATAAGTTAATCACTCCACCTGTGACAGTTTTATGTCTTATTTAATGAGCTGTGGTTTGCACTGTAATGAAATTGCAAGCTACTGTCAAATCACAGATAATATGCCATCTGTGATGTTGTACTAAGTTGTTGGGCCAAATATTCTTCTGGTATAAGTCAACACAGCTTGATTTACATCAGCAGAGCCTTTCCATCAAACATGAAATAACGAATTCACCCATCCAAATGATCTTTCCCTTCTGATTCTGGAGCCAAAGTGCAGATTTCAGAAGTTGTATTACAGCTTCTAGGAATGTGAAAGCACTATGACAGGAAAGCAAGCAAACAAACAAATCAAACCAATCCTTTTAAAAATAAGTTCACATATATCTTAAATATATTTTATTGTGTTCTGTCTGCTCCTAAACATTAAACCTGTAAGTCTGCAGCAGAATTTTTATCTCCAGTCCTCAAAAAATTAATGCATGAACTGAGCCTTTCCATTTTCTGGTGTTTAAGGTCACTGTTCTTTTCTTGTGAAAGAGGATATTATATTGGGACCAAAGCAGTCATATCTTGGCTCTTTCACCAGTACAATAACAAATAGGCCTGATTTTATTATATTACACAAATACTTGAGGTAGTTTAAGTGCCTGCAATGGCTGGTCTGCATCAATCACCTTTGATTTTTAGTGGGAGCAGAATGTCACAATAAAAACATTACTCTGCCTCCATGCAATTTCTTATGAGCCTAGTAGAAGTCTCTAAAAAAGGCATGGTATGAAACACACATCTCAAGAAGGGAGCACTGACTGGGATTAACTACCAAAACACCTTATCTACTCTGCAAAGTGCCACCCCACTGCCCTCTGTGCTGGGGATCCTCTGGGCAGGCAGGGGGGTTGCTGTGGGCAGGTGAATTGTTCAGGCAGCCCACAGGCATCGTCGCATTCCCTCCAGTGATGGAGGTGTTGTATGACCAGATTTGCACCAGACATGTGATGGGGGCAACCAAAATTTTGGTAAATGTTAGAGGCACTTCCAGACATTGGACAAGAGGAAACACGGCTCTGCAGTGCCACCACAGGATTTTACATGACCTGTCTTTGCTGTAACATTTTTCACCCTACCTTAAAATCATGTGGAATCACAACTGTTCTCGTTACTGCACATTGGCAAGGGTGAACACCACGTGGGTGCTGTGATGGTGCTGCTTGCCACATAAAGAGACAAGAGCCACAGAACAGCTCAGTGCTTGGGTAAAGGCACAGACAAGTAAGAAACAAGCAGCACATGCAAAGAAACAGCACAGCTGCGCTCAAAACTTTCCCAAAATCTATACTTTATAGCAAATTGCAAAGGATAGAAGTCCCAACAATCTTCTGGGGGAGAAAAACCTGATCTAGGACCTTTTGGAAAAACCACAATACTAGTTGCAACTGCGCCTACAGTCCGTTTAACACTCATCAGCAATAAAAGTTCTGGACTGAGAGAAGGTGGAAGCTGAAACTCTGCCATTTTCTTCTTCTGGAATTAAAATATTTTTCCTTTCACCTTGCAGAGCAGTACCACAAATGGGGCTGCCCACACCCAGGCAGTCAGGACCACATTGCCAACACACAATCACTGTTTGGAAAACAAGCAGCTTTGGGAAAGAAAGGATGGGAAGATTTTCCTACAATGTTTGGGAATGTTTGGCATGCAGAGAACCACTGCTGGCTGCCTGCCGGCCTGCCCAGAAGCCAGTGCACAGAACTGCAGATTCTGCTGATTTCGTCCAAATGTGTTAATTTTGCTGCTCCTTTGAGTGTTTTTCATCATCCATATCCAAAGCAAGAGACAGACAGGAGGGGCCTTTTCCTGCTCCCTTTGAAGCCTGCAGCAGGTTTCCCTTCAATGGCAAAGTGCAAAGATCTGACCAAATAGTTTTGTGTTTCTGCAGCTGACTAGATTTCCCTAAAAGTGTTTGATCTGAGCCGTGGTTCTTAGCCAGAATCCCATGGATCCATAAGGACAGGTTTTGGCCCTGGAACTGGTCCCAGTGCAGATGATGCTCCTTCATCTCATGTGACTCTCGGCAGAGAATCTCAGTGTGCTGCTGGTGGCAATGCTCTCCCTGTTGTCTGTGGGACTCTGCCTTCCCCTAAGGCCATACCTAGCCCTTCTTGATTTTCACTTTCTGACTCATGCTTACATTGGAGCACCAGCACTGGCCTTACTAACACTTTATCAGGTCAGGACAGACCACCAGACATCTTCCTTGTAGTCCCCTCAGTTCTGGTCCTGCAGTGGTGTGTTCCCTTGCAGGAGAAGCCACTGCAAATGGTGTCCTCAGTGACAAATCCCTGCCCTGATTCTGGTTTCACAGGCAATGGTTCCAGCTGGTGCAGTCTGAGAGATGTCAGCCTTGTGTTGCACACCCTAAGGAGGCAAAGGATTCCCACACCATGTAGACCCACAGCGAGTTTTATCCTTGGACAGAAAGGCCACTGGTAGTGTTAACTGGAAAAATAAACTCCAGCCTTGAACACCACACTTGCTCTGGCTGCAGCACAAACTGGTTCTTGTTGATACATGTGTGCATGCTCCAGCAGTTCCTCCCTGCTTGGGGCAGGAGGCATCAAGGAAAATGCGGTACAGGTGGGTAAAGAAGAGTACCTTTACAACATCTGCTTGTCAGAGTCTGGACATGGTTTTTGCCTCACTGCCACAAGCAAGTAAGACAGGACCAGTAGGCAGTGGTAGCACTCCATTTTTAGGCTCAAAAGCATTAAGAGGAGTATGGCACTGAAATTAAAGTTAATATGTGATTCCTGCCTCCAGGACATTCATGCTTTCCTGCCAGGGAGATCAAATTTGGACAGGCTCAAAGAAACATTTACATATGGAGACTGTAAGCAGAAGTGTACTGTAAAAGAGATCTATAGGCCAGAGCTGAAGTGCCAGCAATTTTTTCTGGTGATAGCAATACTCAGGAAAATAAACCGCAGAGCTTTGAGAGCACATTAGAGGTACACATTAATGCTTAAGGCATTCAGATGAGAGCAGAAATGAGTCTCTTGGAGCTATTCCATATCTGAACGAGATGCAAAGTTGTAGAGTTTGCAAGACGTTTGTGTGCACTGAGCTCACCAACACAACCAGGAAGCAGGAGGCCCTGTATTATGTGTTTTCACAATACATGTCATACATATCGCTTTACATCATGATGTGATAAATCATTTGTTTGTATCCACAGCCTGACATACTTTAAAACAGTCAGCAAAGGACTGCGTTGCAAGCCAGCTTGTCACTGCCAATTCTCTAAGCTTTCCATGGCCACTGTTTTGTCCATATCATTACTTGTCCAGTACAGCAGGAAGAAAGGAACGTGGCTAAACCAGTAGTTTAACTGCGTCCATCCTTTCTCAAAGAAGAGCTGGTGTTAGACATCTGCAGCCTGGACACTAAATCACTGCACCTTTCCCCTGCCTCCCTTAAGATCTTGCGACTTGTAGTGTTGCCTAATGACCTTGCAAAACCAACATTGTGCCTCTGATTGTTTAAACCAAATAAAATATATGTACATTTTCTGTCTGCATTTCCCATATTTAAAAGATAGCAGGTGGCAAGTCAGTTTTAGTTTGCTTTTTATCCCAAATTTCATGCAGCTTTATAGACAATTGTTAAGCCTCACAAACCTCAAATTTAAAAATGTGGCTGTGTATTTTGTCAGGATAGGAAGACAAGAACAGGGAGGTTAAATGATCTATTGAAAAGCATACCAGAAAATAAGTGACAGTGTCAAGAATGAAACAAAAACTAAAAAGTGGTCTCTCACCATTTTTTGTACCAGCCATTGTACCACAGAGTCTTTGTCACAGTCCTTGTAACAAAACACACAGTGGAGGAAGAGTGCTTCCACTGGTGCTCTACCATTAGCAGCTTCATTGCTTAATTTTTACTTTCATCTGCAGATGGAAAAATGTTGCAATAAGGTTTTTCAATGTAGATCATTCCCTGCCTGTAACAATTATCACTAAAAAGCCTCATGTTTTCTTCAGTGTTTTATGTTTTGAAATGAGTATGTCTTCACCAATTTTTAATGCACAAGCAATAAAAAATTAGTATTAATTGTTTTGAGTAGAATATTGGGATAACCAGAAAAGATGACCATCTGCTTAAGGAAAGTTTAGTGAGGTCTTTAATTTTCTTAAATTACTGCCATACAACTTGAACACTAGGGGTCATATTTACATAACCACTGACATACTGCTGAGCACATCCAGGGGAAAAAATAATCACACACACCCCAATAATCCACAAATGTTTAACAACTCACAGAGAAACAGCAGTCGTTTTCATAGTATACGGTTCAAATACTGGTTTGCAGTGAAGTGCTGGGTTGACTCCTGTATTTCTGTTTTTTCAGCAGGAGTTTGGAAAGAAAATGACAACATGCTCGCAGCATGAGACAAAATCTGTCTTTTCCCCTAAGGGTCAATATCCCTGCACAGGTGTTATAGAGTCTATGCTCTCTCCCTTTTGTGTTTTCAGTGCCACAACAATTCCAGTTCAGGAAAATTGGGGCATAATGTTTTTGTTATTGAGCCAACCTGCTCTTGGGAAATCCAGAAAGGTAATTTAAGAGCCAGATTCAGAGGCAACAACACCAGTTGTTTCATCAGTTTTACTAAGCTTTTGTAAGCTTACATACATATTTCTTGAAGTTAACTTTCACCACCATCACCACAGAAGAGAGCTGTCTCCAGGCAAAGAAGCCTGACATCACATAGATTCCTGGCAGCCCAAATAATGCCCTTGTGAGGAATAGCTGTAAAGTGACATTATTTTTTCACTGTTCTTGCAGTAGTAGAAAGCAACTGCAAGGAGTTACGTGCTTTTGTGGAAGTGAAGCTCTGCTTGTGCTGAGAGACAGTTATGCTCCCGTGTGCTGAACAAGAAATGCTGGAAGTGACCTGGCTGATGTCTTCGTGCTCCCACTATCCCTAGCTGTGCCATGGCTCCTTGGCAGTTGCAGAGGGCTCACGTGCTGTCACAGATTGTCGTAATTCCAGGCTGATGTCAGCTTGCAACATTGTGCTGTTACAGGTCCGTACAATGAAATGCATATGTAGAAAAGAAGCATTAGCTCATGCCTGATGCCTTTCTGTCCACATGGCTTGCTTGTTTCCTACGTTATAGCTTCCACTGGGTTGTCTAGTCACCTTTAAAAGTCCTAAGTACTGGAGTTTCCATCACTTCCTTTAGGAGACCATTTCACAACTGGAAATGTCTTGCTGTTAAGGTTTTCCTGACATTCATCCTAAAATTTCCTTCTCTTAATTTCATGTCATTATTCCTAATTAAACACCCTTGTAAAAAATTCCTTCCTTCAACTAGAGCCAGATTGCAGCCATTCTTTCACGTATGGACAAGCTGAAGAAAGGGAAGGGAACATGGATTTACCACTGCCCTGTGAGGTAAATACAGAACTAGCACCAATTGACTCTCTGAAGGATATTCTTTCAATTTTTTCAAATTTTGAGTGTTGAACACATTGATATATACGGTTAGTTTGAACTCGGATGCTGTAGAAAATGCGAACCATCGAAAATAAACAAGCAGTTCAAGACAAATAGAACCTGTAGTGGATTTTCACAGGCTTAAAGCTTTTTAAAGAACATTCCCTGCTATTTCACACTAAAGATGCTGTGTCACTTATACATCTTTCAATTTTTCTTTGGGAATGTACCGCCACACTTACGTAGCCCCACTGTTTTGTGGAGCTTCTTGTGAAACTCCCTGATTGCTACAAGTTTTTCTTAAGTGGTCAACAAATTACTCAAAAGTAATTGGTTGAAACTTAGTAGTAACAGGTTATACCTCAAAGCAGGGACTCATGAGTAGGCACGGTGGTAAGAAATCCTGCATTTGTAGATGTAACTAAAAGTTATCAGCATTTTGGGCAGTAGCAAGAGATTAAGTCCACGCTGTCCTGGCTAAATTCTTATTTACCTCTCTTGTGCTGACATTTAGTTGTCCTGCAGTTTCAAACTGAGTGTGCTGTTTTTAATTTCCCTTCTCAAAAGCGGTTGCGAGTACACAGTGGCTGCTTTGGTTACGTCTGTTACACTGATCTCCAACACAGGGTGGAATAATCAGTGAGACACCCCAACCTCTAAAATACCTCTTAAATACCCTGAAGGTATTTAAGAAATGTGTAGATGTGGCGCTTGAGGGCATGCTATAGTGGCTGAGATTGTTGGGTTGGGTGATTTTTTTTTGTGGGTTTTTTTTTGGAGCACTCCAAAAAAAAATTGAGTATGGTTGGACTCAGAGATCCCTTCCAACCATGAAGATTCTGTGACTCTCTGATTCTGTGATTTCTTGCACTCAGCCATGCTGAGGAGTGTTGCGTGACTGCCTCCTCTGGCTCATCTCAGCAGGGCGGATTTGGTCAGGGGATGGGAAGTGGCATGATGCTGATCCCAATTTCAGGGTGGGTGAGGAGAACACAGATCCAGCTCATGGTCCCTGGTCATGTAATGGGGCACTTCCACTGACTGCAGGTGGAAAGCCTGCTCCCTGGTCTACCCCTCTGTTGGAAGGGGCCTTGTCTAGAAGAATGTAAAGCAGGAAGGGAAATGGAGAAAATCTGGTTTCTTTGGGGCTCCACAGACACTTTGGGTATAAAACAGGCACAGTAACAGCAATATTTTTTTCTGCCTTGGGTACAATGCAACAAGGGAAGTGTGTAAAGGCTTAAGGCTAGCACCTGGAACAAATCCTCCTCTCGTGTGTGTCTTCACAAAGCTTTACTGGTAGTATTTCCATGCTGGTAGGTATTAAACATATCATTATGAACCATTTCAAGTCATAAGGGGTGCCCCATTAATTCTGTAAAATGTTATTCTGAAAAGGTGAAAGTTTTACAGGCTGTCAGAAGTTCTATGTTTTGCTACTTTCCAGCCTCAAAAGCAGAGATTTCCTCCCCTCTGTCATACTATATAGAAAATTGTTTTGAATAAGTGATTATGTTTATTTTAGCACAGTCTATTCCTAAAATCAGATGAGCTGTAAGACAAGGATAAATATTAAGCTATAGAGTTTCTATCTAATAGCCATTGAAGACCATTTTTATCAAATACTTGAGGATGAAAGAAATACCTGATGTTTTAAAAGAAGGCAGAGGGGACAACTCATCAAAGGCAAAGGCAGGTTAGAGGCTGGAAGAATTAGTACAGGAGTCTTAGACAGATGATCTCATCTTAAGAGGTTTTTGTTTTCCCACAGGTAATCACATAAACATCGTCTGTGTGGTTAAATGCTGAATTTAACATTTCAGGTTACAAGTTGGACGCCTTTTAAAAATCTGGTGAGAGAAACTTCGCCTGGAACCACAGCTTGTGCAAAACACTCAAGTGTGGGCATTTGCTATGGAGATGAAGACAGTGGCTCTTCTTTGGGGTATGAACTTCAGTAGCTGACTCTTCAAGTAACAGTTTCCCTGCTTGGGAATAGCAGAGTCCTCTACAAAGCATGTCTCTGAACGTGCTCACTTCTTCTTTCCAATGAGGACTGGGGAATTCAACACCTTGAAAGAACTAGATAATGTCTAAGGGACTGCAGTGTCACCATTTGCTGTAACTTGCTGTTAAACTGAGAAAACTATTCTTTAGTAAATCATAGTTGGGGAATTATTTAAGCATACTACAAATCAGATTTTTGATACTGAGAGCACCAGGAATATTTTCTGCAACCTACTCATAAAGGATTTTATCCAAAACATGTTAACAAAATTTACTGATTCATTAGAGAATGAAGCACAATGGGCAATGGCACACAAGTAAATCTTGATAAAATGTATTTTGCTTTAGCAAAGAAAGATACAAGAAGTAAAGACTGCAATACATGAATATGACAGTGTCCATGTAGGGCTGTACTTTTCAAAATGTCATCATGACTATATTTACCGTTGACAGTGTGCTTTCTGCTCTGCAATAGCAAATTAAATCATATTTGAGTATCTTTGAGCCAACATATCAAAGAACAGACACGACAGAAAGCAGTGCAGATATTAAAGTACCTAATTCAGTGAGATGAAAACAGGATGATTCAAAGCACAGCTTCCATGTAGTGGGCACTGGGTTTAGAACACTTCACCTGAAATCTGCCCTCTCAGAACTCCACATACCTTCTTAAATAAATGCTTAGCTTTCCTAAAACTGAGAGAGAGATGTGACAAAGACTGAACCCCACCATCGTAACATTGTTTTCTTTCATCATTTCCGCATATTGTGTTTAGCCTTCATCTAGACAAAACTACAGATGAAAGGTGAGTATCCACTGATATTTTCCCCCTTTTCTTAAGTACACATAAGTTGAAATATACTGTGTTATTTAACTCTGTTTTGGCTTGAAAGAAAGCCCATAAAGGAAGCAGGTATCCTAAATAAGGAATACATAATAAGGAATACATATAAATATGTATAATAGGTAAGGAAGCTTTTCTTTATTTTCAGAGTCTGAAAATAAAGACCCTGAAAAAATTAGCTCTGAAAATATGAGCAGGCAGGGAGGGGAAGTCCCTGCGTTTTATGGCCTGTGCCAAGACACTTAATAAAGAACTTGGAGAAATCTTAGGACAGAGTAAGAAAAGACCAGTTCACTCTACCCTTGCCTGAGGGAGAGAGAGTGTGGGAGACTCTGGGCATCCAGGGAGCTCTCCTCACTGAAGGTATAGAGGAGCTGTTGACCTGAGTGCTTTGCAAGACTGCAAGGTGACCTTCAGGTGAGGAGCTAAAACATCACTTTTCCCCTTGTTTCCCCACCCACCTTTTCTTATCCAGAAATGGGTGATATTTTTACAAAGTACATAGCTCCCACTTTGCTCTGTAATAGGATGTGGTCTGTCTTGCAGCTGCAAAGTGCTTGAAATCTTATCCTTTATTGACTTTCATTTTATGAAGCCTGTGAAAATGAGAAACACCAGAGACTGGTCGCTTAGTTAGATTACAGGAGCAAATTATTAGTGCAAACACACAGAAGGTCTTTTTGTGGTTGCTCTCTGTGTATCTGGTTTAGCGACATCTTTTGGCAAAGAAGATGAAAATGAAATCTACTTTACAGGTGGCCATGGAGGAATGAAAAGAGAAATGTCTTCATAGTCTATGAGTTGGCTTTTTATTAGTGCATTAAAGAAGTTTTACGAGTGCGTTATTTACTAGTCACAATAAAAATGTTAAAACTAACCAATAGATAGTTCAAGTCTGAATTTTACCACTTACAAAAATAAAATAAATTATTCATTAAAGTAACTGTCAGATGAATGTTATGAAAAGATAATTTTTACTTTGGATCTTGCAAGAACCGATGATTGATACCAAACCTGATATATAAAAATGGTGTATCTGTTTAATCTTATTTTTCTTGATTGAGTGAAGGCAAACACTGAGCAAACATGAGAAATAATGAAAAATATGCCTGAAAAAACACTACTGAAATTCAAGGTTCAAATTCTAGACCTGCCGATGCAAAAGTGGTTAACTGAATGTGCTATGAAAATGTCTGACTGTCCCTTGGTAGAGAGTGGGGAACCTCAGTTGCACAGACACACGATGGCATTCTTGTGATGCCTCGAGCACGTGCCACTTTGCACCCCCAACCACGCACGCTAAAGCAGTGATGCAGTACGACGTGGACGCAGGGAATCGGTGTGGTGTTAGTGGCTGTCTGTCAGACACTCTTTGTCCCCCATCTACCCTGCTCAGCTTGGCACAGAGCTTGTCAGTGACTCTAGCCACTAGGTGAAATAAAATAAATAAATAAAAAAAGAACAACAACTCTTTGGGTGTTTTTTCTTAATCCTGTGCTGAATCACATTCAGTATACACTCCTGAAAATGCCATCCTGTGGAAAACGATCCAGATCCTGTGCTCTTACAAGGACAGTCCCTCTTTCCGCTGCAAAAATGTGCCTAATCTTACCTCCCTGCCTGTGCAGAATGACTTGATTTATATCTGATTTAAAGACAAGCTTCTGATATTTTCTTCAGTTACATGGATCCTGTGGATATTTAGACCACATTGTCAAAATTTAATTTTGATCTTCTCCTCCACTCCGATTTAAGGTGTATTTCCCTAAGCTGCCACGTGAGAATCTGTTTTCTAGGTTCTGACCCAGAGTTGGAGACACCCTGAACAATCTTGCTGTTTATTTCTGTTCTTAGCAGAAACCTCTCACTCCCCTCCTGAGACCTTCCTTCTCCCACATGTAGGACATTTAAGGCTTCAAGATTTTTCCAGAATGACTCCAGAATTGTTGTTTACCTCCAGTGAGGAAAATCAAGACATAACCAGAATCCGGCATTCAGTTTCTGATTTGGTTTCATCCTGAAAACAAACTTTACATGAAAATCATCCATTTCACTAAGTCCAGCTAGCTTTCAATACCCTCTCAGCTCTCTTTCAATAAGCTAGCAGTTGGAAAAGCCAGGTGTATTGCTCTAAATAGTTCCTAGTGTACACATGAACTGGAAGATATTCAGAATAGCACAGAGCTTTTCAGTGAGCTCAATAACCATGAAAAAAAAGACATCCAGACCAGCCAAGTAGAGATACACCATAAGCATGCATATAGGTTCCTCTTGCATACATACTCAAAATTCAGGCTGTTGGTAGGGAACATACAGGATTTAGGAGACAGGACCTATATAACAACTCTGAAATTTTCACACTGTGTGTTTAAGCAGTATAAACTCTTGCTCATCTTAGACTTAAAAGTAATAAACAGAAACAATTTCATAAGTGATAAAACAATTTTCCATCAGAAAACAATTAATTCAGGAACCAAGGAAAATCTGGTTTTATTGTTATGTCATAACATATAACATATGTTATTAGGTTTCTAGTATCTGTAACTATTTTCTTGAAGTGCGGGGAAAAACAACGATTACAAGAAAAACAGTTGGTGATGTTTTTAGCAATGCTCTAGCAGCACAGTAAATCCAAAAATACTCAGTAAGTCTTTAATGCTTTGTTGGAATTCACAGGATTCATGCTGATGGAAGAGATTAAGACCATCTTTAGAGTTGCACAGTGTACACTAGAACCAATCTTGCCATGCATTATAAAAATCTTATGTCATCCACTTGTAACTTTATATGTGAAAAATTAACAAAGGCAATATTGTAGTTGAACATGAGAATTATGCCACTAGCAGTTGCACCCTGTTGACAGCTATTGACAGTATTGTCTTGAGAGTGCTGATTCACTCCCACAGCCTGAACTGTGGCATTAAAGTTATCGAGAAAGAAAAAAAAAGGAGAAGAAACCTGCTCCTTACGTTATAGCTCTTTGTAAACCATCTGATTTGGAGCCACTTGGGCATGCATGGTGCATATGTAACCTCTGTGTACGGGAGGGCTGCCAAGCAGAGAACACACAATCTCTTCTGCCCTTTTCGCGCTCCCTGCCTGGTGAGTGTAGGTTGCTGCACTGTGCAAGCTAACAACCTTTGCAATGTAGGTGGTTTCAGACAAATAGAAGAAAGGCAAACAGCACGTCTGAGGAGGAAACAACAGCCTTGCCTGGTGTCATCCTGATGCTGAGGGATGATTCAGGAGCTCATTTGGGTTTCTTTTCACTTTCCCCAGCTTATTAACCTACTCATTATCAGATGCCTCATGACCAACTGAAAAGGACAATGCCATATGTAGACTGACTGCTTAGTTTTTAGGTAAATTTCCCCAGCCTGGCGTCTACTGGAGCTTGCTGCATTTTCTGTCCAGGACAGGTGCCTGTGTTCACTTTACCACTGTGCGCTGGGGCATGGGGATCAGCCTGTGCTGCTGCTGTGCTGCTCTGCTGCTGTGCTGGTGGAGCTAGAGAACTTCTACAGTCAAAGAGAGAGAGAATTTGATTTTCTTTTTGATCTGAGACTTTAATCTTACCCAAAACCCCCACCAACCACAAGACAGAGAATTAGAATCAGATGTTGATGTCTAGGTCTGACAGTGTTTTAGACTAAGAAAGCCTCTCAAAGGGACAGTCTAGTGAGGAGGAAACAATACAGCATCACTAAGGGTGATTTGGTGGGCTAATCTATCCCTGTGAAAAGGGATTAGTTGTGATACACGTTAGTGAGAAAGTAAGAACAAGTCCAAGGAAGTTACAAGGCTTAGCACAGTGTAAAGTGATCAGACCTAACAGCAACTTTTTCTGAAGGACTTCTTGGAAGGAGACAACAAAAGGCAGCAAGCAGCATGCAGACAATCACTGTGAACAGTGTTTCTAGCTGCAGCCCATCTGCAATGAAAATGCAAGAGAAAATTGTCCAACATATCAAGTCTGTGGTTCACAGGAGACAAAAAAACTGCAGAAAATTCAACACAGAAGTGTGCAAACCTAACAGACCAGAGGTAATATCTGCTCTGTAACTGCAGTCTTCACTTTTGCCCTCCATTTTTCTTCCATCCTCCTTTTTAATGCCTGTTGCCTAGGACCAAGTGTTGCTAGTCCAAAATCTCAACAGACTTTAAAAAATGATTAATACTGCCTCACAAAATAGCCATACTGCCAGTCCCTACAAACACACACACAGACAGCTTCTCCAGAAATATTCAGGAGCCACGCAACACTGAATATCAAGTAATAACTTCTTAGAATTCACTTATGCTGACATTATGCATAGACGGAGTGACTGCAAACAGTGTTGTATCAGGATATGCTTTTGGTGCACGAACTGAAGTGAGCAGTCCTGATGAGCAAACGCAAAAAAGTACAGCTGAAGAAATCCCAGTGGCAAGACTTCTAGTATAGTCTGAAGGTTTTCCTGTAAATGGGGGTTTTTCCTGTGCTTTAAGTTATAACCAAATGCTTTTCTACAAGACAATAGCAGTCTCAGCAAAAGTGTTTTGTTAAAATAATAATAATAAAAAAACAAGGACTGAAAAAAAGAACAGTTTAAAGTTTTTGAAGAACAGAGGAAATCTAACAGACCTAAAAGCTCCACTTTTCTTTTATTTTCTTCTTCTTTCTTCTTTCTTCTTTCTTCTTTCTTCTTTCTTCTTTCTTCTTTCTTCTTTCTTCTTTCTTCTTTCTT
>VXBW01004058.1:271671-311611 GCA_013400375.1 Thinocorus orbignyianus | reverse complement strand
TATTTGGCAAAAAGTAATTTCTTGCTTGTAGCTCTAGTCTCTGTTCCAGTATCTCTTGATGACATTTGGCTAAGTCTGAGCTGCCATTCCCACTCCTTATGCTAGTTTATTGAATTCACTAAAATTGGCATTTTAAATCTGTTTCAGTTTAAAATAATTAACATCAAGAATTTCTCCCTGTTAGTTGATTTACATACATTTTTGTTTCCCAGTTGATCAAAATCACCAAAGAAATGTAAAATTTTTTAAAATCTAAGATACTCTTTAGTTGAGGCAACAAACCAATGCTTGAAAGCTTTCTGGAAATTAACAAAATAAAATGCAGGATGCATTTTGGGGATTGGAGAAGGAAAGCATTTGCTGTTTTGTTGTTCAGTCAAGAAGAAGATTCAAGGCTGGCATCTCAGGTGAAGTGTGAAGTCAGAGAGGAAGTTATCTTAAATTACTTCCTTGTAGGCACTTAATATGATCAGTCAAAAGTGCCACTTTATGCTGGAACTGAGGACCTAAGCACATTTCTCTTTAAACAAGACAAACTAATTTTAAGATATGAACCCTCATTTGAATGCAATCCTGAGATGCACTGGAAGGCAATAATTTTTCTGAAAAATAAATACGTATGCAGAGTAGTTTCAATGCTTTAACACAGACCCTATGCTCTGGCAGTCTGGAGAGAAGTGCTTCCTAATCAAAGTGCAGACTTATCAAAGCCAGTTTCCTCCAATGCCCTAATAAAGAGCATTTTTTAACTCTGTCTCATTGCTCATGGCTCTTAGCTTTTTTCTATTTGGCTGTCAATAGAATGAACACAGTGGTTCCCTAGGAATGGCACTGACATCTTTAATTTCTTTCTTATGTTTTCTATTGAACTTCTGCTCAGAGGGAAATGTCTAAGTCACTACTGAACCAGCTAAATTGCAATAAGAATAGAGGCTAATAGGGATTAATTAGCCTTTTCAACCCAGTAGCTTTTCCAGCAATAAATCTGCTCAAACTTCAAGTGAAAGAAAATTTATTCATGTTTCCTAAATGATTAGGAAAATATAATCTGTTAATTACTTCTAATGAACTGGACACCAAGAGAAGTGTTCAGTAGCAAATACGTTTTTCCTGATTCTGTCAGTTTACGGATTAAATCCTTTTCTTTCAGTTCGTGTAGGATACGTTTTGCTGGAACACATGATACCTACTACTTCAGCAACCTTCAGTTTCCCATGAGTTTTGAATTATGTGAAACAAAGATTTGAATGCAAAATAAAGACAAAATGCAGTGGGGTCCTGCTGAAGGCTAATAAGACTCCCCGATGTTTAAGTAAAACTAGATTTTCATTAAAGTACTAACCTGCTTTGGAGACTTTATATGAAAATTCTCCCACACGATCCTCTTCTCCCTCAGCCTTTCTCCAGGCATATGCGCTCATTTTACTGGTACTTTTTTTTTGAGATACCTGTTGTTTTACACATGCAACACCCAGAAGGTGCAATTAACTGCTAATGGTGCATGAAGGTGCCAGTGGGCTTGAAGAACCAAGGTGGCCCTTAGCTACCCTTTAAGATAACACTGAGATGGCAGAAGACTAGACCATTTCTCTGGCCTCCATAGAGGTGATAATGACACTGGGATTACAGTAGGAAGGAAAGCTCAATCTGCTTCCTTTTTAAAGGTCATGAATACCAGTGAAAGGTTTACTTTCAAAACAGCAGCCCAAGCAGGACAGCTTGAGGGTTATGGAAGGACATTATTTTTTAATTGTTCTAATTTTGGGTGTTCTGCATAGCTCTGTTATCTGTTTTAAAATAATACTGCTGTACATCCAAAAACCCCTCTGTCTCTGCTTCAGTCCATAGTGTTTAATGATTGTTCTTTGTAGATGGAAACATTACGTCCAAAGTGTTTTTCTAAGGACTTTGAATCCTATTCAACACTACTGTTTTATTACCAGATTCTTCCTTATATTTTTATTTTTTTTTGTTTGTTCTTCTGTTCACTCTGTCTCTCATAACAACTGTACTGTAAGTAAAAAAACAAAACAAAAACCAACCAAAAAAAAAAAAAACAAAACCAAAAAACCCAACAAACTAAAACCATATTAGTGTTATTAGATAATTTTCCAGAGGAAAAACTATTTAACTCATAGGATTCCTATGGTGCTAGATATGTACTATTTCAATTTGCAGGGGCAGATAGGGAAGTTGACAGGAAACAAGGATGGAGTGATAGGACTTCTATAAACAGTGATTAAAGGGACTCCACATACTTTAAAAAGGCAGGGGCACATCCATGCTTCCAGTCTTTGACATGAGAGCTGCTTATCCTCTTAAGGAAGAAATTTTTCTTATTGGCATCACCTCGTAACAGCCAAATCCCAAATCTTGTTCTCAGCTACACCTCAGGTTTTCCATAATGATGTCAGTACATCATGGATGATGCCAGGGAGAGAATTGGACCGTTACTTGGGGTGAATTGCTGCCATTGCTTCACCAAGTAATTAATTGGCTAACCCACCATTAATTGCTATAACTAGTAAGGGTAGGATCACATTGCACTTCCACCTGGTCTGCTGCCACCAGTTAAACTTTGCACATTTGAAGTTCTGTTACTTTATGTGTTCCTGATGTCACCATCATAGCCAACCTGGTCTTGTCAGCCCTGAACTCTGGACAGGGTCTGGAACTTCAGTATACCTGAGCCCAAGTGTTCTTGGGGACTCAGTCCTGAAAGAGTATTTATGTGAAGCTGAATATACACAAACGACACCAAACGCAGTGCAAAATCTAACAGCCATGAGATGGGAGACTGATTAATTTCTTTTCCCTCCCTGAAAAATCTGGACCCACATCTCCACCTTCTTAATGGAGTATATAACCAGAGCCTGTGAGAGTAACCCTTTGGTTGGAGCTGGGCCGTTACTCAGAAAAAAATGCAAGTGCTAAGGGACAGGGAAGAGAAAGAAGTAGTATGGGATAGTCAGGAGCTGCAGGCTTAATCCCCTCTATAGATGGATCTGGGCTCCCATCTGGGTGTCACTTCTGTAGGTTTTTTGAAAGTTGAAGGCACTTCACATTCCAGTGTGATTGTATTTTGGCTTGGCTACAGTGTCAGGCTCCTTTCAGCTCATTCTGCCTTGTAACCACTTCTTTGCAGTGTCAAAGCTCCACAAGAAGGGAAAAAAGGCCCAGTATGGGTGAGTGCAAAATGATAAGGTACATCCTCAGCCTAAATTTAGACCCCTACTAATTTCCTGGACAACAGCTCGCAGCGCTCAGCCTTGTAGTTTTATTTTCTTTCCAGAACAGGTGGAACTAGGCTGGGCTACCTAAGACAGTATCTTCTTGACATGAACACAGGTTTGTCTTCAAAAACAGCCCAGTGCTACACACTGTTTAGCCTCTTTGAGGCAATAGTTCACCTCTGCTTATCCTCCAGTCTTCTGTTCAGAATATGAATGTATTTAGCTTTCCTGTTTTGGTTAAAAAAATAAAAAATAAAAAAAAATAATAAAAAAAAGAAAACAGAAGATAAAAAGAGGCATTGTACATTTAAAAAACTCTAGCCAGTGAAGACTGTGTAGTCAAAGGGTGATTAGCAAAAATGATCCTGCTTTACAGTGGCAACATAATGGCTTTGAAAGACAGGAGAAATTGAAGCAGGGCAGTGTCAGATATTCAGGGAGCTGGTGGAGGCGCAGAATGTGGGGTGTGAATGAAATAACCTGCAACACACATGAGTTTCAGGGGACTTTAAGGAGAAGATATAGAAGTGTGTCAGGGAGAGGTATGTTGAGAAGAGTGTAGGTGGGCATCTCTCCTCCTGTACAGTGTGGCTCTCACTTCCCTGGCTCCTCTCCAAGTCATGGGTGTACAATACTACCCATTAAAGCACTCAGAGATATCTCACTTCTCTGGAACACAGTACCTATCTTCCTATACCCCCCAGCCCACAAGAAACAGTTGTCTTTGAATTTTTATATTAAATAACATTTACCCACATTCATCATTATGGAATAAGAAAAAAACAGAATGCAACATCTTTGAATCAGGAAACCTCTGAGTCACAGACAGTTGGAGGCCTGAAGACTGTGCTGGAAAGTTGTCATCATACTCTTTCCTGTTTCCTATATTCTTCACAAGACTGATATCTTGGGCTAGCTACACTGCTACTGATTTCTCTGGTTTTACATCCCCCTGTACCTCACCAACAGCTCTGTTTCAGGCTATATTTGGTATGTTTCTGTGGAGAGAAAAAGAAAGGCAACACTCTGGGCCAGAGCCCACCCCACTGTGGGCAGACAGGGCAGAGCTGTGCTGTGGACCCAGAGGCAGACATCTGCCAGCCAACGACTGTTCCCTCTCCCCTTCCTCCCCACTCCAGAGTGGACTTGGATTGCCAGTTGGTACTAGAGACTTAGGCAGGTGGAGGTGCTCAGCTGAGAACATATAATCTTTGTTCCCTTATACGCTTTTAGACCTAATAATTTGCTGTGCCTTGCAGGTTCCCACCATGTGTAGCTGTGGTCTGGGGGGGGGTTGTGTGAACAGATAGCACTTCAGAGTGTCTGGACTTGATATCCACTTTTTTATCCAGGTTATCTCCTCACTGTCTATGTGTTGCTGATCGTTTAAGCAGATAGAATAGAGAAGCAGAGAGGGAATGAACCACAGATGGAATAGAGAAGTGAAGGGGGAAGGAAACATAAGAGAAGAACTAAGAAAATTCACAAAGAGGAAGAAAAAAGAAAAAAAAAAAAAAGAAAAAAGGAGGACAAGAAAAGGAGAAATAAAGAGTCAAACCAGCAGCAAGCCCAAACTGTACTCAAAGGGCACTTTGTGTGTACATTAATATGGCTAGAGATGGTCTGTGAGGCTGAAGTACCTTGAGGTCTGTTACCAATAAGGCCCTGTTGCAGATGTCCAGTGGATAACCCAGCTGTACTGCTCTGTGACCTCCAGCTGACTGCCTTATTCGGCAGCAGAGAAATAGTCCATGGAAGAGTTTCCAAGGTTATCAGTTTTTCTTTATCAATCATTTGGTGAGTAAAAAACATGTTTGTTGATGGAAAGAAGAAGTTTTATCCTGAATCCTGGTACCAGTAGATGAAGGTAACTTCCCATGGAGAAGTGAAAAGACACTGAGCTTCTCAGTACTATCATACTAATATAGAAAGAAAAAACCTGATCTGGTCCACTTCTCGTTTTCAGTCATTCCAGATCATTTTCATGAACAGTTGTTTACTTGTTTCCAATTGCAATTCTATTAATGATGGTAATCCAAAAGGGGAAGAGAAATATTTATGGCAATATCATTATCCTGATGGTGTTCTCCATTTAAGCACACACAGCTGTTTCATGAAAGGCATGGGGTGAGAAGCCTTATCTCAGAAGAGAAACTGATGTTTAAATCATGGACCTCATTTAACAGCAGGTTTACATGCATACGAGAGAGAGAGAAAAGTGTCTTTAGAAGTGGTATTGGAAGAGATTTGATTAAATGCCACAAGGCAGTTATTTCCCAATCAGGTCTGTTTTTTGAGTCTTCCCCACCATTTATGTCTCCCTAATCAGTATCTGTGCTCATTGATTTTGAACACTTTCCCTAAATCCATGTTTATTTTTGCAAGGTAGCTCAAATTTCTGTGTTCTTCAGCCTTTATACTGTGGGAAAAAAGAAAAAAAGAAAAAAAGAAAAAAAGAAAAAAAGAAAAAAAGAAAAAAAGAAAAAAAGAAAAAAAAAGAAAAGTGTTTTGTTCATTTAAAATGTAAATCATCATTTAGTTTGGCTTCAAATAGTGTAGCATAAGTACTTCAAGGCTGATTTGGTCTATTAAAGTACACTCAATTTATACACTCAGCTTGAGTATGTTAACATATACTCTGTGTATGTTAACAGAGTCCATTTTTCAAATATGTGTGTTTGAAACATGGATATTTATGTCTGGAGAACGTGGATGGAAAACACACCTTGCCTGGACTTCTCTAGGGTAGGGTTGACACTGATTTTAGATAAGTTCTATAAGTTCTGGTATGGACTAGAGCATGCTCTTTCACCTTCTATTCCTCCTCTAATTAGTATAGTTACTCAAGCCCTGTGTAAATAAAATGCCTTAATTTGAAAAAAACCCTATACAATAAAATATAAAAAAAATCCATACAAATAACTCAATATTGAGTAACAGTGGCATTTTGAACCAATACCTAGTGAACCTAGTAGTGAAACAACTCTAAATCTTTTGAGCACATTTAGAACTTTTGTATCATTCACCAAGGCAGCACCTACAAACAAAAATCTGACTGTACAGATGACAAGCTCATGCATGGATTTTACACAGATGGGACACAGTTATCATCTGGTCCAGCTTTTCACTGAAGAGAGTCTATAAAAGCAGCAAACCTCACAAGATACACTTGAAAACTAAAGATTAAAAACACCCATGTGTTTTTTTTCCAACAGTATAAAATTATGAAATTCCCAATAGAAAAGGAAATGGGCAATGGCATGGCTTCACTCACACACTGGAGGCAGAAGAAAGAAAGAGAAATAAAACAGGGACTTACGGTGGGTTCATGCTACCGTTGAGAGAAATTAGCAGGGAGAATGATAAAGAGGGATCAGAATTAACTGAAGATACTTGGTTGCCCATAATGGATACATTCACATTTGTACAGGTATTCTGGCATTTTCAAAGTCTGACAAAAAACTCAAATCAGCATATGTTTGGTAGAGAAGGCTGCTTCACTGCTGAAATGGGATTACGATAGTAAAGCCCCTTTGGTCGTACCCTGAGACTGGTGCAAGTTTTGCGTAAAAATCAAATGGGGGAAAACTAATCAAAGAATTTGCTGCTTAGTTCAACAGCTGTATGACTGAAAACATTTAAACCTATTTGGAAGTGTGAACTGAATAAAGGAGAACCCATGAAGCCTATTAAGATAATCATAATAGTCTCTGTAATGCCAGTTTACAAAGCTCAGTGACTGAAAAAAAACAACTGGTTGTTCAATAAGGCTGAAAGTCTCCAACTCTCAACCTTAGCTCAAGGAATGTAATATTGTGTCATTTGTCACTGATCCTCATCACATTCAACTCAGACAGTTGTTACATTTCATTCTTTCCTTAAGGTTGCCAATATTTCAGGACCGAAGGGGGAGTCAGAAATGCACTCTTACAGAGCACGGTTTCTGCAGCCATACATGTTCAGTTAAACGTGACATCTCTCTTCCAGCTGAGAGAAGCTGCTCAGCTTGTTCAGCCACCTTTAGACTTCCTGCACTTCCCTCTGTTTCATCTTCTTCTGAAGTAGCAAACACAAGTACAAACCTCCTAATGAAGCAGCCCATTCTCCTTTGTTAAAATGTACAGATTGCTTTCACTCCTCTAGGTCTCATTTCTGATTTTATCATTATGTTGCCCAAGGAGAAAATCAAAAGAGTATTAGTCAGTGTTTAAGCTTGAGAAACTTCATAAACTCACATTTTTATGGCTGGGCTTACTGTTAGTCTATAGACAGGTGGCATACTCAGACGGGAAGGAGAATCTTAGTTCTACTGAAGCCTAAAGAAAATTTGCTGTTGACTTCAGTACAGAATATTGTGGGGAGACTATAACAATGAGTATGTGTGTAGAGTGAATAGCATGATTTATGTACTTTTAAAAATCCTTTGTAGAAACATGGTGAGTGGAAATGAGAAAGTAAATGGTGATTCACATTCTGTATTAAACCCTCTTCCTCTTTCATGGAAGCTAACCCAACAAAATTATTAGCTGCTACATAAATATTCTATTTTGGAAATACCTCAGCAACTATCTAACACACCGTAGCGGGGTTTTTTTGTTTGTTTGTTTGTGGTTTTTTTTTTTTAAACTTCAGGGAAAGAGTTTATTTGTTGTTGTATTTTTCAGAATAGTATGTTTCCAAATATATTTATTTACATAAAGAAACTGTTAAGTTGTTTGTCTGTTCTAAAGAACTCAACTTTCTAATAAGCTTTAGAGTGTTAGGTTTAGGATTTTTTTATGTTTAAGTGCCAATACAACACGGGAACCTCTGTCTCAGTGAGCTTTCCAGACCAAGTTTTCGAAACTGAGGAGCTGAAATACTACTGATAAAAGCTAGAATTTTTAACATCTACCCAGGTTTAAACTTACCTCAATGCTAAGAGTCACACACTGCTGCGCTACATAGCATTGTATTTTAAATAATCAGTGCTGAAAAAAGAAAGTATTTTTGAAGTGCTTATACAGGAAACACAAAAGGCCCCTAGGAGACGTTTAAAACAGAAACTTCAATTTATCCCCCCTTATTTGTTGTTGAGCATTAAAATGAGATTAGCTACTCCAGAGTCAGATAGAACAAAATTACTGGGGAACTGTGTAATTAAAAGCTTGCAAGTTCTCTACTGAATTTATTTAAAGAATAAGGGACTGCTCCTTAACTATGTCTTGGATGATGGTCAAATATGCAGTCTCTTCTACGTTTTCTCAGGACTCACATGTTATGGAATTAAGTTCTGGTCAAGATGAAGATCATGCCTCCATTCAAATTAGCACAGGTCTGCTAACAACATGAATGGGCATGAGAAGAGATGTTGTGTTTATTCTTTAGTCAATTAGTTTCTACATCATGGGGTTTGACAGACTGAAAGAGAAAAATAAGCAGCAAGATGATTCATATTTAAACTTCAAATCTGTACCTTCCCTGCCATTTTAGGTGCTCTTCTGCTGGATTATATAGCACTTCTTTACTTGTGCTGGTCACTGACAGTTTAAATGCTTTTCCTTGTAGGCTTGGTCCCATGATGTGTGTATCCGTGGACAGCAGAATAAACCCATATGCTCAGTGAAAGCAGACAAAGGTTAGTAGTGCAAGGAAGTTATTTCTTTCTAGTAATTTCAAACAGTTCTACCTCCTCTGCCTTAACTCTGTGTTCCAGAAAGTTTGAAATTCTGCATGGAAGAAGGGAGATATTGGCAGCCAAGAGGCAAGAAAGCAAATAGACACAACTCACTGTCACTTCTGTGTATTTTTGGCAGCGTTTCAGTAATCTAACAAAAGCAGTAAATAACATAGCTGGGTTCTCAATTGCTATGGACTTTCTGAAGCATTTTATACTCCTGTTGCTGGGAAAGAAAGAGATATGCAAGATGAAAGATATTTGAGGGACAGACCCATATTTTGAAGGGGACATTTTAGTCTACAGCAATATTTTATGTTCAAATTGTGTGAGCCTAATTTGTTTAAGTTGAATTTTGGGAAAAAAAACCCCACCTTTTTCCCTTTTGGAAAGAAGTGGAGCCTTTTGTTATTCAGAGGATTCTTTTCCCTTTCCCCTTTTTTAATAAGTCAAGCCTTTGTAACCAAAAAGTCTTCAAGATCTAACTGTTTCTTATTTTGCCAGGGAGTTAGAGTGATGAGGAAACTTGACAGAATGCATACTCCCTAACAATTATCTCTGATGGACCATACACACTTATGTATGCATACAAACACACAAGACTGCGTGTATATATAATGTGTATACGTACGTATACTACTGCCAATCAGTGAGCTAGGGACTGAAAGTACAATTATTAGATGCTTTTCCCAGTTGTGAGCAATTTTTTTTAGTCTTTTCCACTATCGCAGGTGTCATCTGGATCATCATTTTAGAGTTCCTGCAATTTTTGCTTTAATTAGGACTCCTTCTTTGTGCATTGATTGATTCCTTTGACTATTTTTTCCATCTTAAAGTTATTTCACTGAGGCTTTGACTTCACATTGTATCTCAAAGATAATTCCTCACTCTTCCCTGTTAGAAGGAAGTAATCTGCTTGCAAGCAGGTTTGTAAGATGCTTTCTCTTGTCCACAGCCTAACTAGGTCACAGAGATGTGCTTTTATCTATCTTTAGAAGCAGGTTTATCCAGCACAGAGCTTCCTGAGAAAGAAAGAGGAGTGTCTTTAGTAATCCAACCACCTTCATGTTATCCACCCATCATTTCCAAGAACCATGTTATAAATAGCATCAACATCGGGTGGGAAAACATGTCTAGTTTTCCAGCAAAATCTCTGCCTGGCTGGGTAGATGCATATACACAAACACAGACTCACACACACATGCAGATAAGTGCTTCCATCAAGAGCCACAGCAAAAGGTAGCAGCCTTAATTAACACCAAATTCATAACCAATATTTTAGATGAACCTCAAATTCATGAGAAGTTCCCTGTTTGATCAGCAGAACATAAAATTTTCCAGAAGGCAATTATTTATATGCCTTTTCACACCATACCGTTAGAAAGGCTTGGAGCTGCCTTAGGTGCCAGTTCCTCGGAGACCTAGGGGGTCTTAGACATTAATTCTATAATTATAGTGGAGATTTTGCTCATCTGTTTAGAAACAAAAAATCCCCCTAGATTAAGTCTATAAAACTGAGTGTAATTTGGAGAGCTGTCAAAAGTCTTTCCTCCACTAAATCTGCCAGGTAAATATTGCTGGGATTAAAACAAAGAAAATAAATTAATCTCCGCCTTCTTATTACAATACAAAGTGAGAGAAGCCAGGAAACACGGCACAAAACCTGATGGTACACAGTGTCCTTAGATCACTTGGCCATTGTTTTCTCTCACAGCAGCACATGTTAATGATACAAAGAAGTTTAATATTTTTTGGCTTAGGTTTTTCATGTCACAACCATAATAAATGTGCACATTATTGTTTGTATTGCCATATCCTTTAGATGCACCGCCAATTTTTAGAGCCAGTGCATGCACAGCCAAGGACAGGATTCTGCCCACAAATAACCTGGCTGAATTAAATTAAGCAGCAACATTGCCATAGAGATTCAACTGTGAAATAGCGTGTCATGGCACAGCATGTTTATGTTGCAAAGATGTTATATGGGCCAGGCTTGGTTCAAACCACCAATTCTACCACAGGAAGCCCAAATCTTCTTTGTTCTCCACTTGCCAATTTAACTCTGCTTTAAAAGGCCTTTGCCTTATATGGACTTAAGACATTCTTAGCTGCATTCCATTAAAAAACTCCAACTGCCTCCAAAACAATATAATAGACAATAAAATGTTAAGTGCAGGAGAACAGGAAGAAGTAAAGAGAATTGGTTTTCTGTTTGTTTTAAGGAATTCGGACAACAGAGAAAAAAAATCAAATATGATGAAGAATGAAGAAATGAGTTTTAATGCCGAGAGTCCCCAAGCATCTCCCTTCTCCTGCTGCCTTCAGCCACTGGGTGCTGTTACAAAGCCACACAGAGCAACTCCGTTTGGTGAAGAATTCAGATCACACCTCTCACATTTCCGCTATGGCCCTCCTCCTCTTGGAGACATGGAAACATTTCAAGCTTCCTTGGAAGGAGGGTCTCGGAAACGCAAAAGCATGCCAACAAAAATGCCTCCTTCCATCGCTCTTGAGGGCTCCTCATCACCACCAGACAGACATGAAGACCACAACGACATAGGCCCTTCTGGTCTACCCTTGATGTTCCAACAGCCAGCCCAGCCCAAGTACAGTTCCCAGATGATTGACCTCTGCAACTTTGGTTTTCAGTTCTACAGAACTCTGGAGCACTTTGGAGCCAAGCCTATTAAGCAAGAACCAGTGAAGCCTAACATGGCATGGCCCAGTAGCCCAGCATTCATGCAGGCGCCTTACCCTTATTATCCTAAAGTCCACCCCAGCTTAATGTTTCCTTTTATTGTGCCACCAAACTTCCATTTCAGGAACCCCTTTCAAATGAAAAGACCTCCAGAGACATCCTTCAAGAGGGCTGAAGTAAAAGAAAGTGGTGAAAATAAACAGAAAGTGGAAAGAGTAGATGTCAACCTTCAGATAGATGACAGCTACTATGTTGATGTGGGAGGTGAACAGAAACGCTGGCAATGTCCCATGTGTGAGAAGTCCTATACATCCAAGTACAATTTGGTGACCCACATCTTGGGGCACAGTGGCATTAAGCCACACGCTTGCACCCGATGTGGCAAGCTTTTCAAGCAGCTGAGCCACTTGCACACACATATGTTGACACACCAGGGCACTCGGCCACATAAATGCCAGGTGTGCCACAAGGCTTTCACTCAAACCAGCCACCTTAAGAGACACATGATGCAACACAGTGACATCAAGCCGTACAACTGCAGGATCTGCGGCAGAGGTTTTGCCTACCCCAGTGAGCTGAAAGCACATGAGTCTAAGCATGAGAGTGGCCGAGAGAACATCTGTGTGGAGTGTGGTCTGGACTTCCCAACCCTGGCCCAGCTGAAGAGACACTTAACAACCCACCGCGGCCCAATACAGTACAATTGCACTGAATGTGATAAGGCCTTCCAGTACCCAAGCCAGCTACAAAACCACATGATGAAGCACAAAGACATCCGCCCGTACATCTGCACAGAGTGTGGCATGGAGTTTGTGCAGCCCCACCACCTCAAACAACACTCCCTGACTCACAAGGTAAGCCAACACAGGTTGCCCTCTTGCCTTGCACTGGAAGGTTGCCCAGGGATTACAAGCTACTAAAGATACGTGTGTGTTCCTCTTCAGAAAGAAGGTAATTAGCCTGTAGAGCCCCATGCTGCCCTTTGCCAGCTGGAGAGTTTTGTGTAGAGCAAAAGCCCCAGCAGTGCTGGTAGTAGCAGAGGGTAGATGTCTCTGGCAGTCTTAAGAAAGTACACAGAAACCCTGTTTTTTGATGAACAGGAGTCCAACTAAACCACCTGTATTGCTTCCTAAACCTGTATTCCCATTTCTCTGTTAAGTTTTATCTTTAGAATAACCTCCTGTAACATACCGTAATTTTGTATAGCCTGCCCCGATATTTTAACGGAAATTTTCTACTGAAAACCAGCTCTATTGCTTTGCTTCTTTTATTGGGAAGAATGTGGATTTGCAATAGACTGCATGTATACAGCAAAAGAAAGTATATTATTCCTCAACAGATTTTGAAGAATCATTATAATGATACATTATTGAAAAAAAAAAAAAAAAAACAACTGAAGAAAAACTCCTCTGAGTGCATGAGTTACCCAGAATGCCAGTTAATGAAAGTGGACAGGCAGGTCCATAATCCCAGCCAATTCATATCAAGAGGCAGTCTTGCCACTGCTGACAGCAATGACGGCAAAAAGAGTTTAGGTTAGGAGTGGGCTTTGGAACACGTTCAGAAAGATCACTTTCAAAAATAGGACAAACGTAACTGTTCCTTTTAAGAATGTCTGAAATTGGCTTACCCACCTTCACAAAAAAGTTGTTAAGACAAGTCAAAGCTCCACACATTTTATAGAAATTTGCTTCCTGTTTTGCATATTTTTCCTTTAACATTTGAATTTTGCCTTTTATGTGAAAAACGTTAAGAATACTGAAAGCTGCAGCATTTCAGTCTTATAAACACTTTTTCTTTTGAAAAACAACAACCTCTACTTCCACATTTGCTTTTTCTTCCCTGCTACATAATTATAATTTCTGCTCTTTTTGGAGATTCCCTGGTCTTCGGACTTACCGCGCAAAATTCTACTNTTTTTTTTTTTTTTTCTGTCACGGGAAATGTAATGCCCCTGAGCCTTTAGAGAGCTTCTGCTTCTTTGTCCACAGCTGCAGGTGAGTTCAGCTGTGAACATAATTAAGAGTACTTACCTGCCCAAATGCAGCCTCACATCAGATAGGTGGGCAGTTAAAGCTGCTGGTGGTGTTCACAGTTTTATCTCTGCAATTAACTGTGAAAGCCACTGACTGGCAGACAAGTAGAGGCTGTTTCAAGTCTCCTTTGTAAAGGGGGCCTGCAGGAACAGTAATTGCTCTCTGCGCCTCACTAGTCAATCCTCGTTACCTTCACTCAGTTATAGTCAAACTCTCAAAATGTGCAGTGGTAAATTCTTTGATTTCATAGCATCTAAATGACTTTTTGAGGAGCTGGCAGTTAGACCACATGGGTGTGGGGAAGAACATGGAATTATGCATTAGTAAATTGACTAGGTGGCATAAAAGACATTAGAAATGCTCTGTAAACACCAAGCACAATGGGATCACTTCATCAGGGTTAGTACTTGTCCCACTAGGAGTGCACAGTTTTTGAATGAAACATGTTTATCCTTATTTAGTGACATTACTTGACTATCTCTAGGTTACTTCAGATTTTTTTTTTTACAGTTTTCTTCAAAACAGGGCTATGCCTTTTTTAGAAGGCAATGATATTCAATTATCAAAGGCAAGCACTACTACAGTCTCTTAATTGGTTACCTCTAATTCTTTGTCAATAAGTGTACACATTTGACCAAGATTTTACATAAGCAGCAGTGGAGGACAGAGAAGCTCTACTACTGGCTGTCTGTCATTGATTTGTAAACTTACTGATGGAAACAAACCTCATTATTTCATTAAACTTACATTTTGTTTTCCTTCTCTGCTTCTCAGATTCTTGTAAGAACTTGCCAGGAGAAATTAAATAAATATCCCTCACTTGGACAAATCATGTTAAAAGTGAAATAATTCATTACCTGCTTTATTATGGCAGAATAAATAATTCATAATTGCTGTACTGAAGATGAAATGATCTAGAAATTTTCTGTCTACCGAACTTTCTGATAATTTTCTTCTTTACAGGGTGTGAAAGAGCACAAATGTGGAATTTGTGGCCGGGAATTTACTCTGCTGGCCAACATGAAACGACATGTCCTGATCCATACCAATATCAGAGCCTATCAATGCCATTTGTGCTTCAAGAGCTTTGTGCAAAAGCAGACTCTCAAGGCCCACATGATTGTTCACTCTGATGTCAAACCCTTTAAATGCAAGGTAAGTGCGTTTGCTGGCAGAGGCATTAACCCACTGGATATTTCTGTGATATTATCATCTTGTGGTATGGTAGAATTAGAAAAACAAGACTTGTGAACACATACAGAAGTCGCATTTAAATTAGCAGAAACCAGCCTGGTTTTCATTCTTTATCCGGGTTCTACTTATGTCGTACAAAATAATGGAGGTAAATATCTGCAGTTTACTCCCTTCCCCTTTAATATCAGTAACTTCCATCCTCAAACATTTCTTTCTGCTTTTGAGCATTTAAATGCCACAGCAGTTTGAGGATAATAAACATACCTGACATTTGCTTAGTACAGTCGTAGAAATAGAAGCCTGAGCGCTTAGTAGCTGGAATCACCAACTAAAAATATAGATCAAGTCGTGCACCTGCAGAGGACTATGGAAAAGCAGCAGCTACTACTGCGCACAGCGATGCTATGTGACAGTTCAGGGAAGGACTCAAAGAAAGGTACAGCAAAATGAAACTGCAGAAGGGATTTGAATGGGTCAAGTGTAATTACCAGACTGAAATTCAGGGTAGGACATCAGCAACCGAACAAAACAGCCTCTGAGACCCTCTGACCTTTTTAGGAACTTGTGTGAGTTCCAGTTTGCTGCCTCCCTTGCCAACATCCCTTTTCCATCCTCTTATCCTCCCTCCCCCAAAACCTTTGAGGCTTTGGCTTTCTTGACCATGTTAATCTCTGGTATCTTCCTTATGAATTACTGGTGTTTATATTCTTACTCAGTATTGGATGCTACATCTGTTCCTTTTGCTGCCTACCCAGTTCATTACTGTAGTCATACCTTGTGAAGTCACAGGCTGTAGGTTTTATTCCCACCCTGATCTGTTCTTAGAGGGCTATAAATACAAAGTGGAACATGTCACCCAGTTTATGTCTAAGTAACTGAAGATTTATCTGGAAGTGATTTCTACAACCCTTTCATCCAACATTTTTATGGAACTAAATATATCCATAAGTGAAACATTTCATCGAGAAGCAGAGTTGATTGAAAAATTATAAATGGAATTATTTTCTTTTAAAAATGTAGAACTTCAAGATGTCATAGAAAAAATATAACATTCAGTGATAATTTTAACAGGAAAAAGCAAAAATGAATCTTTTTTACTTCCTCATTTTGCTTTGATAACTTTGAAGCATTTCACTTTGAAATAACAACAACAAAGTCTTTCAACTTCAGTGTTTTGTTTCGTTTTAATTTGTCTTATTAAAATGTTATGTTATATACTAGGACTTACGTTTTGCTATATTGATAAAATAAATTCTATTACTGAAATGCTTGGGTACTTCTGAGTCAAGTCTGCTGGAGACTTTCACTCTTCAGGAACAGCTGAAAACCTGTCTTTTTGTTCCCATTTAATCAAAGTCCTCCTATGACCCCTCAAATTTCAGAGAAGAAACTCAAGGGTTTCATCAACAGTTCTGGATGCAATAACTAGACCCACACTATTTTTCAGGAAGTGCAGATTAGCTAGAAGTTGGTCTTCAGGTTAGGGTTTGATGATGGCAGACTAGTAAAACTTGTAGAAGGCAATAGTTTGAACCAGCAACTGGAGTACCACCAACATGTTTTCCAGCCAGTAACAGAACCTTTACAGGAACACCTGCTTTTCTTATTATTATTTTTTTCACTTCTCTGTCCCCACCCAGTGTTCCTGGGAGGAAAGAAACAAGTAAGCAGAGTGAACCAGTTTCTCCTGTGGTTGAAGGAGTATGAAACATCAGTGCCCCTGAACGAAGTGGAGATTGTAGCAATAAGCAAAGGGAGAATCAGGAATTGCTCTTTGGAGTTAGGAGCATCCCTTGCCTTTCTGGCAGAACCCCTGAAAGACTTGATCAAGGATTTCTGGCTGGTATTCAGAGGGTTAAGGCAATGACCAGATAGCAGCCTTTTGGCACCAAGCTCCTCCTCAGCAGAAGGAAGGATATAGCTGTATGAACAGCCTGCTTAACAATGGCTCACATGTCCCTGGGGAACCGCCTGCAAATAGATTTCATCTTGCTTTCTCTTGTACTTTTCAAAGCTTCCTGTTTTCTCACGGTCCTTTTGGACAGTTTACAGTCTTTCTCCCTCTCCCTCTCTCTTTGAGGAAAGGAACACCCTTCTTATAAAGAAAAAAAAAAAGAAGAAGAAGAATGCAAGGGAAAGAGAGCACAGCAGTAGCCTTTCTACTTCACCACATGCAATGATTTTCTTTACCTTTTTTCTCACAGCAAAAGAAAACATCAGGCTTTCCTATGTGTCTAATCACAACTAAGCACAGACTTTCTGAAGTGAGGGAGTATCAATAGTTGTCCCTTCTGTTTCCTCATCCAGCTGCAGCCTGGATCTGTTTGACTTTTCTCTGAGAAGTGAACTTCTCTGTAGCTTTTAAAGACCCGAGACTGCGCTGCCTTGTTTATTTCTGTTTAGAAAAATAACACTGAAGTGTTCTGGAGGACTTGCACCAACTGGTGAATTTTGATTTATAGAGGAAGCTTCTAAGAAATTTACAGTTGCTTTTAGTGCTGAAGTCATCAATGTTTCCAAACCCCAATAAAGATTGCAATGAAATTTTCTCTGGCCCAGGCAAACAGACTTTGCAGCAAATGTTTTGAACTCTGCTTTTTTTCCCATCTAAAATCACAGGTTTAGGTCAGCATCAAAATAAAAGAAAATGTAAGAGGTAAGTACTTTGGGAAGAAAAGCATGAGCTCTGCTTCTCCCTGAGTACTAAGTTGTCCTCTGGTTATTTCTGCTGGAGCTCCTTCCCACGCAACTGACTCAGGACCATCTTTCATACTCTGCTCATCACTGCTCACACCTCTACCCTTTCACTGAGAAAGAAAGTCTTTCTTATTTTGGTCTACGGACTCAGTCTGTTCTGCAAGCACTAGATATGAATACTAGCTAGCTCTGAGTTGTTGTGTTCCAGCATGTGAGCCCAAAACCTGCTCACTTCACCCTCTGGATCATAGACCTTCATCTGAAAGTTGCCTTGTGTCTTTTGAAAGGGATTGGTTACCCAGAGATCTTGCTACACAATGCAATTGTTCCAAAAAATATTTTCATATCTGCATTTCTTTCATTTTCCTGCCACACCTCTCCACTTCAGTACCATTTTCTTATATCCCCAGAGGAGGTTTCAAGACAGGAACACATTACACATCCCTAAGACTGTGCCTGACTTTGGGAAATGGTAAACCTAGCCCCTTTATTCAGAGACAAAAAACTATGCTGTAAAGAACCATCCTTTCTGAAGTCCCCTGTGTTTTCATTATGAGGACAGAGGAATAAATTTTTCTCGACAGAAAAAATCTAAATGCTCCTAATAGGCTGATTTTAGTCCTCAACACCTTATAAAGACATAGATTTGTCTCTAAGTACTCTAGCCCCTTACCTGTTTAACATGATTTTCCTTGATTACCAATTAAGACAGAGAAGTGAAGACCCAGCTATCAGAAAGCAAAAGCTGACCAGACACCTACTAAGAGGTATTAGAAGGGTATTATTATTGACATTCCTCTAGTCAGAGAAACATTGGCGTGTCATAGGTCATTTCAGCAGCTGTCAAGATAATCAGCTGCTGTTCTTCCTTGTGAATTTTCTGTGCTCATCAGTGCTTCTCCTCTTTGTTTCCTCCTAGCACTTTCAGAGTGGTTTTTGGTGCATTCGGTTCCCTGGGCATAAGTCATCCAGCATATTAGCTTTCTTTGAATGCAAAGAGACAGTCCTTTTTCCTAAGTGGATGGATGACACTTGGAATCAGATATCTTACTTTTAAATTAAGATTAATAACTAATTTTTGGTGGCTTTTTTTTTTTCTTCTTCTTCCACTATCTCAGTAAACACTTTGCTGATAAATTTATTTGTTAAAATGTTTATTTTAGCAAATTATCAGAGAGCAAATCATGGAAGAGAACTTACGCAACTGTGTATTTCCAGACCCTTTCTTTCCCCAGCATTGACTCAGCTCTAGTTTTTATTTAAAAAAAATACACCTGCAAATGTTCATGTTAATGAACTTCTTCGATTTTCCGCGAAGAGATGGTTTAAAATACAAAGGATTCAGTGCCATTTCACTAAGGATCATTCCACTATCTACATTTCATCCAGATATTCTAGGTGATGGCTTTGTGAATTTGAATCAAAAAGTACTGTAGTAGACCGAAAATGGAATCTCAGTAACTGCTTTTTCTCCAGATGAGTAGATTGCTTGATGTGTTTCAGTTAGTAATGTTGATCCTGGCTCATATAGTAATGAAGATAATTTAAAAAAAAATATCTGACAGTAAAAGTATTTGCCTAAAGCTGCTGGGGAAAAAAAAAAGAAAAAAAAGAACTGAAGTAGAAACGTAGAAACCAAACATCAAAGTTTGCATAGGATGGAAATAGCCACTTGAATGTGAAAAAATTATAAGTCCTGATAAGAAAAGATCAGAAGACATGTAAGACTAGAAGCCTGTAATAGTAATGTCAGACTCTCAAGTCTTGAGAATACATTTGATTTATAAGGAACCAGACAACAAAAGGACCCATCTAGATAAACAACAATTGAAAAACAAAACCCTTATTGTTTCATCAAAGGGAGGCTTGCACGATCGATGGCTTGAGCTGGCAGGAGCATGTTTCAGGGAAAGCTGAGTCATTCTTACAGCCCTATGACTCTTTAAATTCCAGCTTACTCACTAAAGACACTGAAACACAGAAGTTGGTAGAGAAGATAAGAGGATCAGAGAAAAATGGGGGAGCAAGTAACAAAGAAAAAAGGAATTGCATTTTCTAGCTTTCAGCAAAATGTGTAGCCATTTCATTTCCAGTTAAGGAGAAGTAATATTCTACTTGACTGTTTCACAGAAGCCCTTCATTGGTTTTATTTTGTATCTCCATCTCTGCCTGGCATTGTTCTTGACTATTGACCAGACTTATAAACTACAAAATAAATGACTCAGCAGGGTGGAAAGTTATACTTTGAATTTCATTAAAGTTAAGAGCCCTCCAGTTTAGGCAAGTAAGCCTCTTCCCTCCTTACAACAATGTTCCCTGCTTTTGGGGAATCCTTGACTCTGTATCCTAGTCACCAAATTTAAAAAATGGCATCAGTGCACAACACTTTAGATAGAACAGACTCAACCACACACTTCTCTCTGTAGGACTTTTGCCTGTATCTTTGAAAAAAAACCCCAAAACTGCAGCCAGAGTGTACCAGAGCTCAAGTTGTTAAGAGTAGGTCCTGTCTCCTTTTAAAAATGTTCTCCTTGGAAGTATCCCTTTGAACTAATCATTTTAATTTTTACTGTTTTTGACAGCTATGTGGAAAGGAATTTAACAGAATGCACAACTTAATGGGCCACATGCATTTGCACTCAGACAGTAAGCCTTTCAAGTGCCTCTACTGTCCCAGCAAATTCACCTTGAAGGGGAACCTAACCAGGCATATGAAAGTCAAACATGGGGTCATGGAAAGAGGATTTCATTCTCAAGGTAATATTTTCCAAAAAAGTTATTCTCTGAGAGAATTGAGGTTGTGTATTAGTAAGCCCAAATGGGTTTTCTGCCACAGATACGCATTCTCATACCGTAGATCTGATGTTACTGGAAGAGACTGAATCCCATAAGACTGGGAGGTTGTCATTAAATATCTACATTACTCCAGTGTTACAGTTCAGAGATCCCTAACCTTTGTCTCAGAGACCTTTCAGACTAGACACCTGATGACATGTGGGTACAGACTGAGATGTATTAGTAGATGAAGACAGACTGAGATAGTATGTACAAGTACAAAGGAAACAATTTTAGCTCTTTAAGTTGCTGTTGTCTTTAAGTTGCACAGTCAGTAGTGTGAGAGCAGAGGATTTATCAAGCTATACCAAACATTCTCGTACTTAAGCCCAGGGCTCCCCATCCATCACTGTGAGAAGGTGTAATACCCACAGCACTGCAGAGCTTCTCCCAGCATATGGGTACCCTGAGACACGAATAGGCACGAGCTGGTAGAGACACAGCTTTAATAAGGCTGTGGCACATGCAGTTGGCCAGGGAAATGATTTGATGGCATGATCTTCCTGACTGAAGGTGTAGTTCCATTGTCTTTGAACAGATGTTACAGTTTCGAGATGCTTGATTGCCAGAGGCTGACAGTCCACAGCCTAGTAGCCATGGACAAGCAGATACTTTTCCCCAGATACATCTGGTTAGGAGCTTATAGTTTTTCTCTCATACTTGAGGTACATCGTAAATCATAAATTCATTTAAAGCTGGCAGAAGCAAAAATTCTAGAAGATTTCATGGGCCTTGCTTGCTGCTGATTGGATTCCAGTCTGTAATAGGAAAGGAAGTCTGAAAGGCTCTACACTCAGGAGCCTTTCTGCTCGAGACATGGATATTCTGTACGATGTCGACATAGCTAATGTTAGGCAAAACCAGTGGATTCAAGACCCAATTTACAAAGAAGCATGTGGACAGGGGATGACACTCTGCCCCTATTACAAAGTGTATGGTTTTTTGATTACCCAGGGTATCCTGCAGAGTGTTATCCCATCTCCCACCTACCACATACGCTTCCTAAAGTCAGCCTTACGTGTACACACATGCCAATGCTACCTAAAGAAGTTGTGGTATTTGGGATGATTGTTTTGAGAGACCCAGTATTCCAGATATTTTGTTTGTTAAAAATTTCTGGATAAATAATTCTTCTATGAGAAGGATTTATTGGTTTTCCTCAAATTCAGGCTTTAGGCCTCTAATGACATTAGGAATAAAATATGCAAAAATCCTAACAGGTAATGAAATAAACGGCTCTTTTTCCCCCCTGTAAATCTCCCACAGCACCATGCTAGTTACACAATTACTTGTAAATTGAAAATAGCCTACAAGCTTTTCAGTGCACAGAAACTCTTCAGCCCTTGAGGATTATCAAATGCAAGACAATTTTTAAGGGCTACCACTTGCTCGAAACCATTTTAACAAATATATCCTGTGGCAAAATAGCAGCTGTATCTAGTGAGGCTGCATAGATTCTTCAGAAAGTGGATTTAATTACTGAGGGGAAAAAAAAAAAAAAAAACCAAAGAAAACAAAACAAACAAAAAAAAGCAAGTAAAATAATGGCTTTCAAATATATTTGCTACTGAGTGAAATCTTCACCCCAGTATTGTTACCATTCTTTTAATGAAGATGGACTATGTCTGCAGTGCCTCAATCTCCTCTGGTGTATCCTGATGCTCAGGGCACGTTTAAGTCCACAGATGCCTCCTGGGTAATGTCTGGATTTCTAGCAAGAGACAGGACACTCTGACAAATATTAAGACGAACCATACTCATGACTACACTCAGGTTTGTACTGCAAGGCTCAAAATCATCGGTTGCTTATAATGATTTCCTCAAGCTGGAACACTAGCTAGTGCATAGAGCTTTCCAGTGGCATGAGTGACTTCTCAGTAGATGAAAGAGGAAAAACTGGGGAGAGTAGAGGTCACAGACCGCTGAGATTTGATTGTCTTTTCATTTTTAATGTAGCAACTTTGAACTAGAGTGTCCATAGAACAAACACATTAACATTTCAAATCTCTTCCACTCCTAAGGAAAAAAGAATGTACAAAACCTGGGTCTTTGATTATTGCCTGTGATGCCTGAGATCAAAGTTTTACTTAAAAAAACGTAGGAAAGAGGAAGTGGGTAGGTTCACTAGCAAAAATAGTTTAGAGGCCAGACCACTTCGCTTTTATTCCCGTCTCCCACATCAAGTGTCTGGCATGTACAGCACAATGTTTTATGTGTCCTGACCTGGCTGTGAAGTGCATACAATTGTACTTCTTTTAACAGCATCTCAAAAGCGATACCATGAGATGTCAACAGAAAAGTACTTCGAGATAGCTGGGTGGAATAAAAAAGGTAAAATATGAAATAGAAAGCTACTCCACTTTTTGTTTTTTAACCATGTATCATGTAGTAAAATTTCCTATCTATAAATTGTTCCTTTTCTCCTTCCCTCAAATCACAAGGTTTTGGAAGAGGAAGAATTGCTCTGTCACAGACAAATGTCTTGAGAAGTATGGAACAGGAAGAGCCCTTTGATCTTTCCCAGAAAAGGCAAGGAAAGGGAATCTCATTTCATTCAGATGGTGAGAGTGCCAAGGGAAGTTCATGCCAGGAAGAAGAGGAAGACAACTGCTATGAGGCAGAGAGATACAGCCCTGCCATTTACCACCACAACGACAACCAACTGTATGTGGCTCAAGATCTGTCTGGCAAATCTGAGTGCATGATGAAGGACATCAGAGAGTCCTACTGCAGTGAGAAGGAAGAAGTGCTAAGTGAGAGAGAATTGGAGAAAAGAATAGGAAATTCAGACAAACAGGAGAGCCAAGGAGAGAGAGACCATGAGAGCAATAAAGAACATGTTAGCTTTAGGTCCTTTGAAAAGGCCAGACTTGGCCACTCTCTCTCTGATTACTTGTATTTCAAGCACAGGAACAAGAGTTTAAAAGAATTGCTGGAAAGAAAAATGGAAAAGCAAACAATGCTTATAGGTATTTAAAAAGGACATTTTAAAACAGCTGGAAAATAGGAATCAGGTAGCTTTTAACATGAACTGTAATTTACCAAAGCCTGGAAGTTTGTAGTAGTCTTTAGAAATAAACAAGCCAAATTAATAAAAATAATTTAAGGTAAAAGACATACATTAAAAGAACAAAAACACTCTAAGGTCACCAAGAATTGCAATAGATACTGAACAATAACATTTTGAACTTATCCATTTGATATATAAGCAGACAATGGAGTAGGTACAGAAGTTTATTTTGACAGACTTACATGCAATTTTCTACTTATCAAAACCCAACATACTTTAGCAACTGATTTATTATCTGACTAAATATATATGAACACTTCTGATCATAAGTATCAAAATAATTTGAACGTATTAAGTATTTCACAATGTAAACAAGAGTACAATTAAACATGGTGTGCATGAAAGTCCTGTCACTCTTGGAACTAACGCAGTCCAAATACTTTCATTTACTAAAGTGACTGTTAGTTCAACCTCTTACAATGAGAAATGGGAAAAAAATTAAGAAGAAATGCTAATGTCTTGTGAGATAGTGAAAGGCAACTCTATAAGGCTTTGAAAGGACTGTAATTTATTATGGCCACAGAGGCTTTTCCTCTTGCACAAGGGATGTTTGTGTTTCACTAAGTTTCAGTCAGTATGGGAGCATTCAGGAGTTCTTCAAGTGAAATAGCATGGACTGTGTCGACATTTTATTCTACTGTCTGCTCAGACCAATACATCTAATGAGCAGCAGGAGCATGTAGCATTTGCAAGTCTTGCTGTAATTACACATAAAGCAGTTAGAGTAATTTCGTTGAGAAAATGATGCGATTTTGCCATTTGTCTCTTCAGCTTATCTTGGCTGGCAAGGATAGCTTTGAAATACACAGGTCTAATCGGATTTTATTTTAGAAGGTATGCCAGAAAAGAGACCTTATGGGGTAAACAGTATATCACACAGGAAAACCTCTTTTGAATTTCCTTTAATTGGAGTCAGAATTTTTCCCTCATCAATGTGGTTTGACCAGTAAGTTCCAGACCTTTCAGAAGAATTCCACTTTTGATGTTTTTACTGAGTTACAGTTACAGACAGGTGGAAAGGAGTGGAAGTCTTCAGAATGGGAGGGCTGTTTGTGAAAAATTTGCAATATGAATCCACTTTCTTGCATTCTTCCTAGAAAGCAGAGAATATTCCTTTATAATGAGGTCTTGAGACTGTGCCCAGTCGTAGTCACACTAAGATAATTCACAAACACCCAAGTTTAATTCGTATCAGAATAGTAATGAACTCATCTAAAACCATAAGTCACGAGTCAGAGGAATTGCAAACAAAACTATTACTGAGATAAGGAGACAATGCCAAGTGACCCAAGCAAAGAGATTCGGAGATGATAGTCCTCTCTACTGCAGAACATAATGCAGCTGGGTCTAAGGAACTTGTTACAAAGAGGCCCCAAGGGACAAATTAAAAGTGAAATAACAGCCTTCATTGTGAAGCACCTTGCTTCTCAAACGTAGGTTATTTTCATGCTATTTACATTGGCACCATTTTGGGAACAGACAGTAACAGACTGCTTTTTAATAGCTTTGAAAATGCTTTATAGAAATTTGCTCTCATAATAAAGTTATTTCCCATTTTTTATTTTTGAGGAATTAGTTTCCTTGTTTTGCTTTGAATAGAGGCTCAGAAGTACTGTAGAGATATTTCTGTGTTCTGGATTTTGGGGATATATTTTCTTATTTTCTTTCTTACTAGCTTCTTTACCTTCCTCTTGCTAGGTTGCTGAAAAAAACACTTTTATCTGGCACTTCTCTGTTATTTAGGTTTTTAGCTCATGGTAACACGTGAAATTAAAGCCTGGTTGCCACTATCTCTGTATTAAATCACATCCATGCCATTTCCATGCACTATTATTTGAAGCCCAGCTTCATCTTCTTGGAGAATATCAGAGCAAATAAGAGTGGAGGTAAATTCATATGACTGAGGTGCTTTCCAAACTCATACAATCTGAGTTGCTTCAAGAAGCCATGCTGAGGAAAGGTAAATTTGCCACACAAAAATGAGTCTGGGCAAGTGCAGGCATGTGGTTTGTTAAATTAGAGGCTTTTCTGCTGTCAAGGGCAGCTGGGAGAATTCTGCAAGACACTGTACAGGACAGATTAGGTGGATGGAAAGTTGGGTTGGTAAAATTTGAGGGTAAAGTACTACAACGTAGTTGTAGTTAACCCTGGAATAAGCTGTTCTGGGTCTGGCCACAAGAACTCAGTCATCTCCTTGAGAACCTGAGTTCCCCTGGCTGCCATGCAGCCTTCAGTCTGTGAAGGCAAAGGCTCTGGGTTCAGTAGTTCAAAGGATAAAACACTTCCTGATAATAGTATAATAGAATTTAACCTGTGCTGTGTCCTATAAAACCAGTTACTGGAAAGACCAAGTAATGCTACTGTACCCATCTCTTTACAACTCTGCATTGGTCTACTAGCTATTCTCTGATTTCTCTCTTCATAAGGTGCTGCTGGACTCTGCTGTTGTAAGTGTACAGTTAAGAAGTAATATAAGTACTATATTTATTATTCTGAGAAGTTTTTAATGATTATTAACAGTTTTGAAAATAAGTCATCTGCTTAGCTGAACAAGATGTAACAGAGCTAACATTCTGTACTCCTAACAGATTTTGCAAATAAAGTAGCGTGTATTTATTTTACATACAACGCAAGGTTCCTGTTTAAAGACTCAACTCAAGAAGTGGACCAACTACCTGTGAACATTTGCTTTGTGGCTTTCTGTCTCAAAAATAGAAGCATGTATTAGGAATTGTATTAATTTAAACAAATAAATATATCCTGGAGAAACTGCTGTACTTTGTATTGAAATGCATCTGGAGTTCTTGGCACTCTAGCTTTTTTATATGTTAAATGCAAGGGGCTGGTCTGACAAGGTCATACTTCATTCAGCACCACTGAAGAGTACTTCTTGTAAAGAGAAGGCTAAGTTAATGGTGGGGGACTAGTTAAAGAAGAGGGCAGAAGAGCTACCAAGCCCTCTGAGGTAGAGACCGCTTCATTATTACAGACTGCAGGGAGAACACAAAGGATGCTCTGACATGATTATGGTGTTTAACTTGGCCTCAGATGAGCTAAAAAAGAAAGGTGTAATCCTTGTTTCAAAGATCTGCATCATATAAAAGGACAGGAAAAACCAACCAGGTGTGTTTTAAGACTGAAGTTAAGAAAGTAGGAATATCTTTGTAACTCAAAGAATAAGCAGAAAACTCTGAATTCAGAGGCTCAGAGTTTCATTTTCCAATGGAAAGCACTACTTTTCAGTGATGACTAAACTCTTGGATTTGTTTATTTTAATGAGATCCTGATATAATTGTCATCAACACACTTCAGAGAAAACATTTTAAGTTACTTTTGAGCACAGAGAGAAAGCAACTGGAATGTTGGCGATTAAGTAACTCAAGTAATACAGAAAATAGATTGAGTTTCTAATTCTCAGAGGTTTGTACCTTAAAAAGTGCAAGAAGGCTTATTCAAACACTAGAAATATATGTAAGAAGCTAAATAAAGCAGAACTAGGCCCTTTTTTTTGCTGGCCTGTTTTCTTATTTTCTTTTTTTCCCCTTCTGTTTTGGATGCAGATAACAACCACTATGATGATGATTACAAGCCACCTCTACTTTAGGAGGAGGAGGATACACCAGGGAGTGATCTAGTTCCATATGACTCAGTATCAGTGAATCTCAAAGTTTTCTGTTTGCCAGTCACAAAAGTATGATTTAGAAAAACAGATTTTGTTGTTTTCATAAATTTCCTTTTCATTTTTTTTGTGAAAAACTGAGCTATGCTCACTTACACCTTCCAACAAACAGAAACAAAGTAGAAGAGAGCCTCCCAGATGTTCCCAGGGATCTTTTCTGTGCTGATAGTAAAATGGTCCAATATATCTAAAGTATTTTCACGAAGATAGTCAAAAAAATATCAAGGCTATGACAAAAAGCGGTGAATCACTAGAAGGAAAACCAACCCTAGTTAAATAGAAATGATTTGTGGTACCTCTGAGAAGAGCAATTCCCTGTCAAGTTGCAGTGTGTTAGACCTTCAACAGATTAAAAAGAAACAAGGCTGCATAAACAAGTTTTTGCCAATTTAGTCTCATTAATACACTCTATGGCTTGTGTGGTGTGATACAGCTAAATCTGTTTGCCATAATGTCCATAATGGACAAATCTGATCTAAAACAACATCCAGAATACTAGTCATTTAAGCATTTGTAAATGATGAAACACTAAATAGGGATCACTGCTAATGCTGTTCCCAGATGTGATATGATGCTGTGCTGAATCATACATGATAATTTTACTTAGTGATGAGCCTGCAAGTAGAGCTGAACAGAGAACAGCCGCTTCTGTTTGTTCTCTGAGATTAAGCCTTTCTTACTCGGGCTTTGAATAAACCTGAACTGCAAATTCAGGCAATTTGCAACTTTGTGAATATGCCTTCGCAAAGCCTTCTGTGAATAAGCCTTCTAGTGACTTATCATTCTGTTTACCCTGCCTGAAAAAAATACTGTTTATCAGGTCAAATCATATAAATGATTTAATTTGGATGGAGCCAGACACCACTCCCATTCAACGAATTACTTCCTGGATTGAGAAATTTCTTGTAGTGTAAGCATTTTTGTTCAACGGACTTCTGTCAATTTACCTCAGTGGAGAATAGTGTCCTGTGTTTTTGGAACTGAGACTGTCTATTTGTACTGTAGCTTTTTCAGTTCCTTGCAGTTCTGAATGGAAAATCCTTAAAGAATAACTTATGATCAGGACACTAAATAACCAACTAAAAGATAACGTGCAGTAAAATACGAATGATGGAGTTGTGTGAAAACAAGAAGCGCATTTCTACCCTATGAAAACCTATTATAAAATTAATGGAGTTGGGAACAGTACAAAGATGACAGACAAGCTGTCACAGAAATGTCTCTGAAAGAAATATATTTAGCAAGATCAGTTGCAGATATAAACCCAGAAGAGTATCTATCAATACAGAGTGGTATCTTGCCAAGGAATTCTGCAAGTTGCTTAATTATTTACAGACCTTGCCATTTCTATTACAAGCTATGGGACTTTTCTAGTAACACTAACTCCTGATCTTTTTTATTTGTTACATAGGCCAAGATGATTTTTTGAAATCAGTGCTTTATAATGCTTTATATGCATTTGTACAAGAGAGAATCAACTCTCCAGCCAGCCACATAAAACCAATGAAAACTGACAACAATGGTGAAGTCTTTTTGTGGTGAAAAATTGACTAACATTGAGATAGAATTTTGCCTAGTACAATGTATCTTAGAGGTCTATAAGAGCAATGCCAAGACCAGACAGATCCAAGATGATATAGGTCTAATAAATGCAGTTGCAAACACTGTCTGGGAGCTTAGAAAGAAATGTGATCTTACTTAAGGGAAAAAAATTCAAATCTGTCCTGTAATAAGAGTTTTTATTAAACTGGGATTAACTACGATGCAAGTTCTGAAAGGATTGTATGAGGCAGACTTCACATGAGCAATCAATTGAAAGCAGACACCAGCAAAACTAATGCCACTCTGAAATATGTCTAACAGAATTGTCTGGGGTTGCTTCCAATACCAGTAGCTTCTACATGCTTGTTATCATTACCCTGCAGGAGGCAACCACCCCACTGCCAACCAGCAGAAATGATCACGAAAGTGGATGGTGCAACTGTCACCCACTCCAGTGCAGTTAGTCCACTTTAATTAGATCATCCCCAGGTGTAGCAAAACTGCCCAATATCACTCTGAAAGGGACAAAGCATGCTCGTGCAGCCTGTTGCACCCACTCTTCTGTAATATGCAGCTGTGGGACAAACACATTTTTAAATAGCTACTCCCACTTCACTAACGAACAACTGATGAGGACATCCACTGACATGCCTGAGCTCAGCGGTCCTTCTACCTATTGGCAGATCCAACCCCTGTGTGGCATGAAGCTACTCGGCTTTTCATACCCTGTTGGATAATGCAGGGGTTTTTTATTTTCGTTGCCCCTGTAGTCCTGCTTCCTCAGTTTCTCACAATTGCATACTTCCAGGTTTATTTTTCCAGGACTTTACTTTTGCATTTTTAGGCTTCCACATAAAACCAATTTTTGTGTAGATTTTACTGTGCGTTCTGAGGAGAGTAAGTGCAAGTGATTATTTGCATGCATTTTTGACAGATGGTAGCAACTAGTAATTTATAATTTCTTACACTTCTGCTTTTTTATTTTGTATTTTTAAAAAATGTTTCCTCTTTTTTCATTTTACTTTTTCTGATTAACTCTTCAGAACCCTAGTGCATAGACCACTGATCAGCTTCCTACAGGGGACCCTAAGCGTTCGGTGTGATCTACCCTGAGACCACTGCTGCAGAGCCGTTTCCATCCTTTTATGAAATGCTTGAAAGAAAAATGAATACCCTAGTGCGATAGGCAAGCAGGTAGAATGACAGATGCACTCAGTGTCATTTCCAAGAACCAGTACTGAGAGTACGGTCTAAGCAAGACGCGTCTAAGCAAGACGCAGATTTAAACACTTTTAGATTAATATAAAAAACCACCTATTTAAGTGTTTTGAGCTTTGCATTTTTCAGATTATGATCTACATATGTGAGTAACAGTAGGCAGTGGGAAGATACAGAATCACTCATAGTGGACAAAGATTCTTAATCTCCCTTTTATCTCTATATCCCATGAATTAACATTCTAGTCAGAGTGTATTTATGATGCAGTCATTTCTATATGTGAGTTTTTTCAAATACATGTGAAAAAAAATCCCTTCGGATTGACAGAATCCATAAAATCCTGCTGATGAAGACATGAAGGGTGGTCTCACCCCATTGTTATCAGCCCAAAACAACAGCTTCATAAAGCAAACCTAGACTTGCTCTTGTTGAGGAAATGCAGGCTTGTAAGTGCACAGTGAAAGATCCCTTCTCCAAAACTAACCTCCCACTTTCCCTTTTGTGCAGCTCAAACACCTCAATTACAGTGTTGTCAAAGTTAGAAGAGTATTTGCTTGCATATCAGAAGATTTTCCCCATTTCAGTTTTTGTTTTTCAACTGTCCTCAACTTTTGACCTTAAAATCTCAACCTGAATTGCCATGAGTCATACGAAAAAAAAAAAAAAAAAAAAAACGTCAGAGGAGCTGGGAAAGACAACATAATCAGTTTGGATATCTAGGTTGACTAAAATGTGGGTAATCTTAAAAATTAAAAACCTTCCAGCCAGTATATTAAATATCCCTAAAATTTCTTTCATTTTATGATGTTAGCAAGATGAGGCCTAGCTGCCCAGAAAGCACAAATCTATCCTACACTGTTCAAACCTGAAAACCCTCAAACCCAGTTAATTAAATATGTAGAATTTCAAACTTATTCTGCAGGTTTTTTGTTATATTGTACTTTCACATTATTGACCCTCCTACTACTTTCTGAATCAGTTACACAGGAGCATGCCCAAAGGGAAGGCCATCAGAGCAACCACACCTCCCTCACCCTGCAGCCCTGACCTCTCCAACCAAGGTGTCTTCTTGGCTGGTACATCCCAAGCACTGCTTTTTACAAATGGGTTACCAGGCAAAAGGTTTCCAGCTTGGTCTTGTGGGGTGCAAGCCATTGCAACCGCTTTTACAGGAGAGACATGAGGCTTTTCTTTTTTCTTTCTTTTTTTGTTAGAGGGCCACAAGCTCCAAACAGACCCAATGACTTCCAGGGCCAAAACAACCATACCACAGCTAGCAGGGTTGCCCAGTTTCCCACAGTGAGGTTGGGGCACTGGGGTTAGCCTCCCACTGATTAGAGATAGGGATGCAAAGGTGTACAAATATGGACTATGCTACGTGTGTCCATCATTGCTACCGTGAATAACCACTTCTACTTTCTCCCATAAAGCTTAATGTAAGTGGACACAAGAGATAGGGTCTTGTTTCAACCTATTCTATGCATTAGCAGGAATTATTTTAAGAAATGTGATTTCAAAACGTGATTAAAGAATTTCAGGAGGTTATAAATGCTCTTGGGAGCAGCCAGCTTGGTTGAAAACCAGCCCCAGAGCTCATCAGGGGAGAAACATGCACTTAGAACTGAGACACAGTTGGGTATTTTACTTCTTCTGGCTTCTCCCTGCACTTAATCGTACCTCCATTTTCTGAGGCTGTTCACCCAGCAGGGTACAAACCCTTTTCATAGCATCTCCAAAAAATATTCCTCATTTTTCGTTACAGGTTTCCAACACTTTTCAAGCAAAATTACATACTAAAACCTTGTTTTTTCCTCCAAGCACCGGAGAAACAGGACTTCTTCCCTCAGGACCACCTGACTGCCTCTCTACACCTCACTGCTTCCACTGATGAACCTCCCTCACAGAGGGGATGAGCTTACTTGGTTTCCACAGTGATGGAGGTGCTTGAACCCATTCATCTCCTGGTCAGAAGCCTTCTCCTCTTCACACCGTTTCTGCTTTGGCTTCTGGTGTTTGGGTGTTTGACTTTGCAATCTGAATAATGTTCTGCTAGGGTATACTATTTCTTATTATGGAGCATTCCTTTGTGAGAGGAGAAATAGAATCACTGGCCTTAAGTGTTGTCAGGCTGTACTCCATGTCTTTTTTAGTAATCTTTTTGTCCCCTCTACTCTTTATTTGTTTGTTTTTCATTCTGTCCTGTAGGCAGATGCAACTGGCACATCTTCTCTTCAGGTGGGAAGCACTAGGTGGTTCTATTAGTCAGACTATAAGACTGAATGAAAATACAGAGCAAAACTGCATGCTGTCCTAACTGTGCAGCTGAAGGACATGTTAAGATTTGCTGTGCAAGAAAGGAATAGTAGCTTCATATTTATGGCAGATGCAATTGCACTCTCTGCCTTCAAATGAAAGCTTTCATTCCCTTGTGATTAGCCATTTTGTTTTTAAAAGGGTAAATTTTAAAACTGTGATCCACAGGAAATTTGAGTTGACTTTCAAAGCTGACTTTCGCTTTGCCGTAATCCAGTTTGAACAGAAACGAGAGTACAGAGGGCTTCATGGAGCCGGTTCACCACATATAAACAGCATGCCAGGCCTGTTTCCTACATTTAATAGGCAGCAGATTTGGCCTGATAGCCAGAACAGTGTTTGCATCATCCACTAGCAAAGGCGATATCAACCTGAGCTGTGTGCTCATAGTAAAGGAGTACATGCAGATCTTACAGATCAACGTGGTCCACCATACACCTTAACTGGAAAACAGCTTTAGCTGTCAGTTGTGGCTGCTCCCTGATGTTTGCTCTTCCAGCCCATAAATGGAGGAAGGGATGTACCTAAAACAGGTGTCACTAGACCTTTCGACTTTCTGAATGCCTGAGCAGCTGCCAGTTGGCTATTTACAGTAGAATATAAAACAAGGTTTCTGACAGCCAAGCTTCCTTTGCTCTCTCTTCCTCCTCCCATGGCTGAGCAGACTCTGATCTGAAAATGCTCCTGTGCTGGTGTCTGACTTGACAGCATTACCCTGCGAAAGTACAAACCTGACCCAGTTTGACTTGGCTGTTCAATTTTGAATGGCACACAGCCAACTTGCTACCAGTTGGGTTATTCATGCTGCAATAGGAAGCAATCTTCCTGACATGCAAACTTCCTTCTTCTTCTGCCTGAGCAGCAGTGCAGGCAGGCAAAGATGCTGAGCTAGATAAAGAACAATTTGACCCTGTAAAGGTATGGGTCTTGACCCAAGGCTGTACTCCAGCTTCATTGTGCTATCCAGCAGTAAAAAATATCCTTACCCATGGCAAATCCTGGAAAGGCAGAAAGGAGTTCTTGCAATACAGAATTGCTGTTACAGCTCCTATAGCAGCACTTATACCATATTCAGTTGCAAATGTGTGATCTCAAAACCCATGGTAAACAAAATGGGTCATAGGAGGTGATAATCTGAATTGGAATTCAAGGTACTACTGTGGAGTTTGATTACATTCATCCTGCTGGCAAGAATGCTAACCAGTTAAAAAGGACTTCATCACCTGTCTGTTAATCTGCTTATGTGAGATTACTAACTTCCTCTTCCTTTCTGTTTTCATGGAAACTCTTAATCCTATTAAAAAAAAAAAAAAAAAAAAAAAAAAAAAAAAAAAAAAAAAAAAAATTTTTACCCACAATGGGTTTTGTTAGTCTAGTCACTTGAACTCATGCACAATATTCTTCTTGGAGTTCCTGGAGGACAGTGATTTAGAAGACCTATCTGTCCAATCTAAGAACACCAAGGCACCAAATCAAACCGTGTGTTTTTATAAGGGTCTCCATAGCTCCTTAACTGAAGGCAAAGGAGAAGTTTGGAATAGCTGGAGGAAATAAATGGTGAACCTGTATTTTAGTTTCTAACAGAAACAAAGGTCTTCTGTTGCCACTCATACCCTCACACTCTCGTAATTGTTATTCATTCTCACTGTTTGTTACATCATTGTACTATGGGCGTAGCTGTGGGAGTGGTTTATACTCCAAACCTGAAAACAAGGTGGTAGATGTTGAAGATCTGCCATACTGTTCAGTATAGTAACTGGAAATCAAAGTCAGTGATAAGAATGCATTTAGATAAATTCAAATCATTAATACCCAGTTGTCGGCTCTGTGATGTACAGTGAATTTGTCTATGCCAGGGAGATGAGAAATTTGCAGCAGAAGAACATCATGCTTCAGGTACACTAACTTCCCCTCCAAGCTGCTTCATCATTGGGACCATGGCATTTTTGAGTCAGGTACCCATGAGCATCTTTCATGTCTCATTGATCGTTTCTACTAGCTTTCCAGAAAACTGAGAGTTGAGCTCAGGCAAGGGACATTCTCACAAAACTGTTGTGTCCCAAAGAGGATGTGGGTTCACATTGGCTGAAAAGAGCCCAGGCCAGCAACCAGGTGTTTTCCCAGGACTTGCGGGAGGACTTTGGGCTAATCATTCCCTCAGTAAGTTTTCAGGTGACATCAAGTTGAATGGGAGCGTTGATCTGTTTGAGGGTAGGAAGGTTCTACAGAGGCACCTAGACAGGCTGGATCAATGGGCTGAGGACAACAGCGTGAGGTTCCACAAGGTTAAATGCTGAGTCTTGCCCTTGGGTCACAACAACCCCACGAAGAGGTAGAGGCTTTGGGAAAAGCTGCCTGACAGAAAAGGACCTGAGGGTGTTGGTCAAGAGCCAGGTGAATATGAGCCAGCAAGTGTGCCTAAGTAGCCCAGAAGGCCAACAGCATCCTGGCCTGTATCAGAAATAATGTGGCCAGCAGGATTAGGGAAGTGATCATCTGTCTGTATTTGGAACTGGTTGTGGCCGTATCTCGAATGCTGTGTTCAGTTTTGGGCCCCTCACTACAGGAAAGACATTGGTGCTGGAGCATGTTCAGCGAAGGGCAACATAGCTGGTGAAAGGTCTCTAGCCAAGACTTATGAGGAGAGGCTGTGAGAACTGGGGGTGTTCAGGCTGAAGAAAAGGGGAGACCTCATTTCTCTGTACAGCTACCTGACAGGATGTTGCAGGGACATGGGTGTTGGTCTCTTCTCCCAAGTAACAAGCAATTGAACAAGAGAAAATGACCTCAAGTTGGTCCAAGGGAGGTTACATTAGGAAAGACATTAGGAAAAATACACTGGAAGATGTTGCCAGGGAATTGGTCAAATCACCATCCCTAGAGTTATTTGAAAGACATGTAGATGTGGTAGTGAGGGACATGGTTGAGTGGTGGACTTGTCAGTTTAAGTTGATGGTTGGATTTGTTGATCTTACAGGTCTTTTCTGGCCAAAATGAGTCTATTATTTTATACCTTTCTAGAGGGGTGCTCCACATCACCAGGGAGTAGTGCTGGGAAAGATAATGGTGGCTTGTTCTACTGTCTACACTAATGTGCAATATGCAAGGAGGAAAGCCAAGTAGTGTTTAGACTCTTGAACTGACCTTTTATCTGCCGAAGATCAAATCTCGCAGCCGTGCAAAAGAAGCTGAGGAATACAGTTGACAAATGCAACATATTTTAGAAAACAGTAGCTATGATTGAAAGTACCCCAGGCATATAATTCTGCTTTCAGCCAAGTCTCTTGATGGAAAACAAGTTAAATCTGGGGAGTTTGAGATCTGGGGTGTGTGTTGTTCTCTATTTACAAAGAAAGTATACAGAATTATGTCTCTTTGAATACAGTAGGGACAAACAACAGGAGGCAGTTTCTTTGTTCAGAAAAATAAATCTGTTTTAAGCCAGCATTCTGTCCAAAATTAGATCTTTCTCTCCCTTTTTGGATTTCTTCCAGGGCCATGCTGCTGGTACTTCCTTGGCTGGCCCTGACTCTTTTCTAACTGCATTTTTGTTAGGTTCACTTCACAGTCACACATATGCAGCTTTATGATCTTGTCTGAACCCATCATATACCTTCGCAAAATGTCCCAGAGAAAGCTTTTTCACTGGTACAGTCCAGGCTTTCCTTAGCACCTCGCTGGTCTGTGATTTGGGGAGCAGTTTCTACTGTTTTATTTGTTGGTAAGCAGAATATTTAGTTCTTTTCTCAGTGAGGTTTTATGAGGGTCTGCTAGCCAGCTATACTGAGGTTTGAGGTCACCAACGTATTAAAATTATGAACCCTGACAGCTACCAGCATCTTCCAGCCTGGAAGTACTGTATATACTAACAGAAAGAAAGTTGGAATAAGCAGGAATTCATCTGGCAGATTGACAACATGACCAGAATTGAGAAGATGAATTTGAATTATATAAAGGTGTGAATTTAAAGTGGAGCATTCTTACAGCTTTAGTTTTGGGTGCAAAGGTAGGATGAATTTGGTTTGACTGGATTCTTTTTGAATTTGAACTAAGCTACATAAAAAATTGATTCTTAAAAACAGTATACAAGAAGAAATTAAATGCAGCGTACCTAATCTACTTTAAATTGATTTGGTTTCACATCCCTCAGGGTCATTTTGCATGTCTAAAACATAAATATTGCCTCCCTGACTCCATTCATGACACCCACGAAAATGAAAGATTGCTGGTCAACGTCATATTAATATATAATGACATGCTTGAAATAGTATATAACAGGCATTCAACATTGTTCTGAAAAATAACTCCAGCTGATGATAGACATAACAGAAGGGTACAACAATGCGATCCCTCTGCCAAATTTGTTCTTAGCAGCAGTGGTTGCTAAATGTGACTCACAAACACTGTAATTTAGTAACAGCTTTCTGCTTGGCATACCTTTAGTTAGTCCGGTTTGCAAGTCAGATAGGAGAACTGATTTAATTCATCAAGGCAAAAGGGGCATGAGCAAGCTGCTTGCTTGGTCCTAACACCGGCTGAAATCCACTTTAATGAGAGTGGCAATTTGGTAGTAGTCTTATTGTTTGTATCACCGAAAATTAATTTGACATGTTGCTTTAGAAAAATGCTTTCCAAGCTCAAGATTTTACAGGATACCCTTTTAGGGAACTGTGGGCAGTAATTGTTTCAGCCTCCAAATCTACTCTCCCTGTTCTTGTGAATCACCATCATAGAAAACAAAGACACATCCCTGTGTTCACTATTCAAGGAGAGTGGGTTTCTAATGAGGAGCTAACTTACCTGGATAAAGGTAAGTAGCATATATACCAATTTCTTCTCCCCAAAATGTTTCAGTGTAAATCAAAACCAAGTCACACTAGACAGATGAAGAGCTGGGGATGGCAAGAAACATAAGCTAGCAGGTGCTCAAAAACCTGTACAAGGCCAACATAATGTTGTTTGTGTAATATCATCTGATTACATCAATTAACTCCTTTTATTTTTTCCAGAATACATTCTAAAATGGATTTTTTTTCTGAAGTAAAACCCTTTCTCACTGCAGGAATTTTCAATGCAACTTTTCAGAAGAGGTATAGGTTTATTTGAAACAGCTTTCTCTGCCAGAAGTTCCCCAGAAAGTGTTTCTCAACTGCAGCCACTCCTGACCTTATAAAAACTTCAACTGTTCTCTAAAACTTGAAAACTGTGATGGTTACATGTGCAGTACTGTGTTCCTTTGACTTTTCCCCTTCCTTTAAATAGTAAACCCATGATAGATCCATCTATTTGTTTATCTTTCACAGTCCAGAGCCATGAACATTTCTTGTCCTATACAAATGATTAATAGTGTCATGACTTTTTAGCCACTGACTACGAAGAAACACTTTGCTTCTTACCCTCTGCTTCATAATTTGAAGTCTCCCACCCCCCTCCATGACACACAGGCCTGTCATTCTCTTTCACTGTCATTTCCTTCTATTTTATCTAAGTGTTTCAGAGTTTTCCCCAGGAAATTCTTTTCTATTCATTTTTAGTGTTTTTAAGGGAGCAAACAAGATGAAAGCTTAAGGAAAAAAAATGTTGTCTTTTTTGACATTGTAAATATAGCTGATGTTTCCCTTTGTGTAGGTATGTGGGATGCAATCTGAAAACTATTAAGGTAAATAGCAGTTAGTAAAACCTTCATTTTACAGAACAGCAGATACTGCTGAAATGGAGTATCTTTCTAAATCAGTTAAAAAACAACACAAAGTCGCCACAACAGAGTAAGAGATTTCAGTAAATATCTAAAGCCTAATTGCTCCTCTCCACAGCAAGACATGTGAAACACTATTTGTTGGTTTTTATTAGTAGTTTTAAAGCCAGGAATATAGCCTTACTGTCCTTTTATGATGAACTTGATTGCCTTCTTATGGTGTAAACCAGGAAAAACTCACTTGAAGTCCAGTTGTTCTCATATGGGATGTTGCCAGTCAGACTTTGATAAAGAAGATGAGAGCAGTTTCCTTTCTCTAGCCACTTTTATGCAAAAAGCAACATGCAGAAGACAAAATGTCTCTCTACATTGTTTACTGGCACCAGCAACCACTATGCAGACAATTTTTTGAACATTGTTTTCCAAAATCCCCATCCAATTGCATAACTGAACAGTAAAGTGTGGTGAAAAAAAGAGATAATCCCGTAGTAATCAGGAATTCCTGCATCTTCAGTTAGGTCTTCTTAAAATATGGTAATGTAACCATTAGGAAAAACTGAATAAGAGGAATTCCCCTTGCTACCATGGAAATCATAACTTTTCTGACTGACAAAGGAAAATAGATCTGTGTGTTATTAACTTCAGCAGCTGAAGACTACACAATTTTTATGGAATTGGAGAATCATGGGACAACCGAGGTTGGAAGGAACCTCTGGAGGTCATCAAGGCCAAATTTTTGTTCAAAATGGGTAAAATTAGATCAGATGGTTCAGGATATTGACCAGTTGAGTTTTGAGTATCTTCCAAGGGTAGAGACTCCACACTTTCTCAGAGAGATCTTTTCTAGTGCAATGGAAATTTTCTGGTGAAAATTGTTTCTTATTCCCACGTTCTGATTTGTGCCTTTTGTCTCCAGTCCTCTCACTGTACACATCCAGGAAGAGTCTGGCTCTGTCTTCTCTATATCTTCCCACGAGGCAGTTGCAGATAGCACATAAATATTCTCCTCAAAGTTAATTTCCAACCACTCATCCCATTCTTTGTAGTGTTGTAGGAGGTTACTCTCTAGCAGCACTTTGGACTTGTCCTTGTTAAACTTTCTGAGACTCCTGTCGCCCCATTTCTCCAGCCTGTTAAGAATTTCAGGTTCTTCTCAGCATGCCCTCCATCACAGCTAGCATTCCATATCTTGGAATCATTAGCATGTTTGCTGAAGATAAACGTCCTATCATCTAGGCCATTAGCAGAGATGTTAAACAGTATAGATATCAGTATCTCTCCCTGAGGGACATGGTCAGTAACCAGCCATCAGCTGGACTAAGTACTGCACTCATGGCTGCACAACCCCTTGAGTCCAGTAAAATCCTGCTGATTTTCTGCCTACTTGACCTATGTGACATATCAAATCTCTATTTTACCAGTCTGGGTACTAGGCTACTATGTAAGATCGTGCCAAAAGCCTTGAAAAGTGTGGTGCAGCCATCTCAACATAGGTTTAGTGGGAGAGACTTTTGGGCTGCTGAAGATTCATATTAATTTATTGTTTTTTTTCCTGTTTCTTTGCAGCCAGTAGTTTTGACTTTGTTATTCACACTCAATTAAATCTTCTAATTTCTGTTGTCCAGTTGGCCTGGTACTGTGTGAAAACTCAAAGAGCATGTCAAATGAGTGAAAGGAGGAGCAGAATCCCATGATAGGGGGCCTGCACTGTCTTATAGTTCTGGCTAGGTGGTACAATACAGTCACAGAATGAAACAGATTTTTCAGCCAGAATGCTATTTTCATCTGCTGTCCAGGATCCCTTGCTGGATGAAGCCTCTGGGAAAGAACTATGTGCTCACTCCCTCTGAAAAGAAAGAAAATTATGTACTATCCTTGCAGAGTCAAGACATATGATAGAAGATGTAGTTTATTCATTGCAAGTTCACTGATGACACCAAACTGGAAGGGTTGGTGACGATCCAGAGGGCTGTGCTGCTATCCAGCATGACCTGGACAGGCTGGAGAGCTGGGTAGAGAAGAACCTCATGAGGTTCAACAAGGGCAAGTGTAGGGTCCTGCACCTGGGGAAGAA
>VXBW01004058.1:257025-269966 GCA_013400375.1 Thinocorus orbignyianus | reverse complement strand
GCTTTTATACTGAGCATGGTGTGGATGGGATGAAACACCCCAGATTGTTGGTTTTGGGTCACCTATCCTGTCTCCTCCCTGCAGATGTGGCCCCTCTATACTTTTCTACTTCTGACCCTCCAACAGAGCAAATAATGACATTACCTGACCTTGGTTGTTAAAGCAATAAGTATAAGCAAGAGCCTCTCTACAGACAATTGCTTGGTATGATCAGGTCTTATCACTGTGAGAGTGAACAGTTTTCTGAACAATGTGCTGTTAATTTCAGAGTTCAGTTAGTTAAAAGAGGTCCAGCTAAAAAAGTGAAATTAAAAAACAGAAAATTGGTTTGTTTTACTTCAAACCAGGACAGAATGTTAATTATAGATGTGTTATGCTAGGGGGATCAAGTAAAATTGTCCCAAATCTCTGATTCATGAGACTTCAGCTGTTTTCCCTATCTCCAATGTCCATGTGACCTTGTAAATGCCTGGCATGCTTTAATGAATGTCCATTGCATTCTTTCTCAGGATATTGTAGTAACTTCCTTGTACCTTGCAGTAAAGTATTAGAATAGTAGCTCATGTATCATTATCCTTGCATGACATCAGTGCTTGCAAATATCTTCTTAACACATATCCAAGTGGATTCCATTTAAATTACTGTAAACATTTGTGCTATTGAACTAGAAGTCACTTAATTCTGCACTTGTCCCTTCCTCAGTTTAAATAATACACACATATTTCTCCTTCCTGTTATTGTTCACCCATATAGGAAAAGTAAGAAGATCCAGAGCTTGCAACTTGTAAAGGAAACTACATTAATGTATATTGGAAAAGCACATTAATAATAAATGAGTTAGCAAGTGCCCAAGTTTGCTATAGAAAAAATCCAACAGTCATTATCAAAGGCGTTTTCTCATAAATTACAGTATCTATTCTTCTTGGCATGCAGTGTACACACAATTTCTATTTCAGCCAGTGGGAATGTGTTTGTCTTCTTTCTCCAGCACTGACAAAATCTGTGAAGAACAAGAGGGCAAATATTTTATACATTCTGTTTGTTCAAAGTCCCCATGTATGTCATTAGCCATGAGGAATTATATACTACATAGATGAGAGGAGGTTTAAATCAATTGTTTTGAAGGAGCATTATAAAATACAGTTTTGCTACCAAAAACTAGCGCAGCACTAGAACAGGTTGTCCAGAGATGTCTCTCTCAGTTCATGGAATTTTTCAAGACTTGGCTAGAAAAAGCTGTAGCGGATGTTACTTAGTCTGAGAAACAGTGTTACTCCGGTAGGAAATCAGACTGTATGCCGACCAGTGGTCCTTCCAGCCCCATTTCTAAGCTTGTGTAAAATAAATTGGTCTGAAGTCTGTCCATTCTAATGCCAACAATAAACCCAAGCCTGGAAGAAGTGCAAAAAAGTATGTAATTGACTAACTACAAAAAGAACTGAAGTATTTCACAATGATCTTTACTAAATGTTGTAATGGATAAACAGCTAAGAGCATGCCTGGAAGCTAGAATAAATGAGAAAAGGCAAAATTTGGTGCATAATCAGGAATACTTACAGGTATTTTCACAGTATAATGACAAATTTAAGATTTGCAGTTTTGAAGGCAAGTGGAAATAGCCAGTCAACGTGTCTTGGTGTCTGTTTGACTATTAATTGGAAAAGGATGATTGTTTGCTTTGCATAGCTATTTATTTTTAGAGAAATCATACTCCTTCCAATCGTGTACTTCAGAGAAGCAATTTTAAAAAGACAGCTTCCAAAAACTTTATTTTCAAAGTATTGGTAGAAAGTGGTTGGAATGGTTAAGTTTTTTATTGTGAAGCCTGATTCATCTCTAGTTTGCACTGCAGAAAATGCGTGAGAGGACACCAGCACTTGCCTAGAAAAGCTGCAGATTCCTCACAACACCACTGCTCATGGCTGAGCATCTTAAACATATTGCAAAAATAATGCTTTCATCATGAGACAAAATCTCAGAGGGCCAGAGTGAGCATGAGGAGCATCATTCCTTCAATGATGAATCTTTCATGATGATGCATGAAGGTGTATTTTCAGTCCTGCTGCAGAGACAAGGTGCAAGTACAGGTAGTTTCTGATTTTGCATTTAATTAAGTTAGGTTTCAGTTGTGTTCACTGTAATGTGTTGGTGCAACATGTGGGCATTTTTCAGACATTTCAGGAGTTTTTCTAAATACAGTGTTGTTCAGGTAGTACTAGACTTCTGGCTACTGAGAACCATGGATACCAAACTTGGGGTATCAATGCAAAACAGAGTAACCCATATTCAGAATAGAAAAGTTCATGTTTAGTCATTATGATAGGATATTTGGGTTTTTTATTTAGCAATTTGGTAATGTGTGTACTGTGACTCAAGACTAGAAAATATCTTTAACCACAAAATTCTTCTAATTGCTTTTCTACATGTAGAGGTGGGTGGATGAAGGTTACTATGACCTCCATGTCTTTAAAACCATACATAAATAACTTCAACGTTATTCTGGATCTCCATTGCTCTTTAAAATAATTCTGAAGATACAATTGCTTTGACAGAATTACAGTTTGTGGAGTTCTTGAGAATCAGCTTCTCAGGCTGAACATGACAGAGGGCATATTTTTATTGTACCAGTGTCACTGTAAGACAAATTTTAATTCTGTGAACAAAGCCTTTTACACAACAAGATGTTTGCTCAATGTTACCTCTTCTGACAGCTGAAACTAAGGTCGTAGTCAAATGAAGTCACAAAAACATTGGTGGAATTAAAACAGAGCACCTCTTAAGTACATGGAAGTTGAGTGCAGCCTGTTCTATGTAAGAATACCAGCAAGTGGAGTACAGAATTCAGCAGGTATGTAAAATGAATCAAAAGTTATATTTACTTGCAAAGAATCCACAAGATAAATTTTGTCCTACAGATGTTGAATGTGAAACTGAACTATGTTGAACATAACAAAAATACTGTATAGTTAGACTTTGGTAAACAGTGTTTATGAGGTCAAGAAAAACCTTGCAGTTGTCCTCCTAATATATCAGAAACATTGACTATGTACTTCATTACATCCATGACATGTAGGGAATTTATTTTTGTGTCACATGCACTAGACTCAGCAAATTTTAAGTAACTATTGCCTAGCTGAAACATTATCTCCTAGTAATAATGACTTCTTTCTGCAGTATATTAGTAGATTTTGTTTTGCAGAATAGCAAGCATTACTAACACTTGCTATCTACATCCCTGGCAGCAGAAGGTTTCTCGTATGTACACAGAATTTGCTTGTACCTGTTAGTCTGTATTTGACATACCGGATTTTGAGATACAGCTCTTTCTGCGATGCTTGAACAGTTCTTGCTTTGTCCTGTCCTCATTTACCTTCTGCTGATGCTGATTCAGCATGACATCTGTATTACCAGGTTTGATTCCAGCCATAAATGCTTTGTAATTCTGTGAGCTAATCTCACATTATTTCGTCTACCATGCTTGAAAGTACACATATAACTATCTGGTCCCATGAAGCAGCAAAATACAGTTCTGTCTCTTTGCCCAGTTTCTGTCCATGCTGCTGAAATTTATAGCCTGCAAGTACAATATATAGTTTACGCACACAAAAAGTTGTTCTATGCCAGAAGAGCAGTATCACATTTACCATTAGCGAGAGGAAGTGCACAAAGCACCAGCTGGCTTTCAACGGAGAATGCAAACAGAACATTTTCTTTCCTCAGAAAGCCCTTTGTCCCTACTAGTTTTCGAACATTTGAATCCATCAGTAAAAAACATTGCAGTCTCACTCTGCCTTCCCAAACATGACGTAGACTGGTCCAGATCTAGCAAGACATTTTCACCGCTGTTTTGCTGTAGTAAACGGTGAATTTGGAGTCTCAGTTTATTCCATAAATGCAGATGAACAAGGAACAATGGAGAATGGCCGCAGCTACAGGCAGCAGTAGCAGCAGCCGTGAGATGCACAAAGAAATATCTGTCTGTAACAGAAGTAAAGGTCCCTATCTCCTGTCTTACCTGGCAGAGTATGGGGTGCATGCTGCGTGGTAACACTGCCTCCCCAGAGAAAGAGAAAACTATGTGCATCGATAAAGATCAGCAGGAGAACGGCTTCCTTGCATCGGGGCATACCAAAATAGCCTTGCAGATGATGAGGCATAAATCTTGCAAAAATACAGGGTTTATTCACTTGCACAAAGAAGAAAATAAGATACATTTAGCTTTGTACAATAGACCGCAAATCTGCTGTGGTTTTTTATATACTTCTGGACTGAATTTGTCTCTATTACTCAAAAAAGGTACTTTTAAAGAATGCCTGGTATTCTCAGTTTTATACCTTCATTTTTTCCCTTAGAGTGATTTAAGGAAACAGGAAGCATTCTCACTCATTATGTTTCTGCTTATTGTTTAAGCAACAGTGTTCTCTGAGCTGCCCTTTTAACCACACTTACAGAGTCTACAGACTGGGTGCTGAAGCAAAGTGGCCCACAACAATTTTTACCAGTGGAGGTCTGGCTTCTGCATGTTCTTGAGTTTCTACAGAGGCCCAGGATCTTCATATATCGAATGAAGCCTTTTGGGATGCTGTAATACAAAAGTAGTTCTATTCCAAGATAAGGTATGTATTATGGAAACATTGAAACACCTTGGGTTTTATTAATTTTTCAGACTAATTATGCTGGAACTTACATACTGTCAAGATTTCAGGATCTTTGGATTTGCAAGGAGTGTAGGAAAATTACAAGTTCACATCGCTTCTCATCATCCTCCTGTACCTCTATTTCTGGCACAAGGAAGGGCTTTGGAAGTAAAACAGCTTGGTTAAGAACTCTTACAGTGGGCATGTGACTTGACTGCCAGGAGGAATTAATTAATTTCACAGCTGGAAGTCGCCAAGATACTGTATAGCTATCAGCCCCAAGTGTCAACAACACTTTCGCAAAAGATATCCTGTCTGAGGTGCCCCATTTCTGGGACATCCTTCCTTGTACCTGATTTTCTAAGCTACCAAGCAGCACAGAAAATGCACGTGAAACAGCATCTGAAAATCAGTCCCCAAATTTCCAGAAATGGTTTCTCTGGAACTGAAGAAAATATCAGAAGTTTGGCTCTAAGTACATTTTTGTCTATAAAATACATCAAATAATCCCATCACATAAATGCTACTTCGTAGCCCCTCAGTCTTTCTGGCTAGTGAGTCAGGAATCAGGTTGGCTAAATTATGTCAGGTGGTTGTAAGGAACAGATTTCAGTTCAACGTACTGAGTCTGGTCACTGCAGCTTAGAGAGGATATGTCTCACTTGTGCTTATAATGAGAGAGATGGCAGTCCCTAATGCCACTCACACGAAATTGTCTAAGTTGTCACATTGCATAGTGGAACTGATTCCATTTTTCAGCATTATAGTCCTTTTCAATGTGTTTTCTTTTGAAATATACTACAAGAAAGACATTGAGGTGCTGGGGTGTGTCCAGAGAAGGGCAACAAAGCTGGTGAGGGATCTGGAGAGCAAGGCTTGTGAGGAGCGGCTGAGGGAACTGAGGTTGTTTACCTTGGAGAGAAGGAGGCTGAGGGGAGACCTTATTACTCTCTACAGCTACCTGAAAGGAGGTCTTAGCAAAGTGGGGGTCAGTCTCTTCTCCCAAGTAACTAGTGATGCTACAAGAGGAAATGGCCTCAAGTTGCACCAGTGGAGGTTTAAATTGAATATTAGGAAAACTTTCATCATGGAAAGGGTAGGTCAATCTTCGAAACAGGCTGCTCAGGGAAGTGTCTGAGTCACCATCCCTGGAGGTATATAAAAGCCATGTAGATGTGGTGATTATGGATATGATTTAATGGTAGTTTTTTCAGTGTTAGGTTGATGGTTGGACTTGATGATCTTGAAGGTCCCTTCCAACACAGACAGTTCTATGATTAATTGGGAGCACATAGGGCTATTCAGTAGGATATCATGAATGATGAAATGGCCGGGAAACATTCTCAGCATATCTATGAACCAGTTGATTTGTTACTACCCTTCCTCATTTCTGTGATTTGGCCTAATTCATATCAGGAATTGTGACTGCATCAAGGATAGGAAAACAGCTTTGATGAAATAAATACCCAAGTTTTCTTCTGACATGGAGAAGCAGCTCTCACTTCCTCTTCCCCACCACTCTGTCTTCATGGGTCTCCTTTCTGAATGTGCAAGTTTAAGGAAAGAAATACTAAGAAACCAAACAGAAGACCAGCAAGCACAGTAAGACTCCAGCTTTCAGCTTCCAGGCTGTCTGCATGAAAATACAGACTAATTAAATGAGCAGTGTAGCTCAAAACACACACTAATGGCCTGTTGCACTATTTATGAGACTGACCTTGAATATTTAGAAGACAAAACCCACATGTGTAAATTATTTCCTGCAGATAACAGGAAGACTAAGCATTTATGCAAGCAGAATGTTATAATAACATGCACGATGTTCTTAGTGGCAAATTGAGTACAGTGTTAAACCTCTTACTAAACGACGGGGAAGAAACAGGACCAAGCGGAACACAGTGGAGGGTGGTGAAAATCACACCTGGTTTCATATGGGAGCAGAAGGGAGAAGAAACACACGTGTCACCTTGGGACCACAGAAAATGTCTGACTAAGGCTAAGGCTCACTTTGGAAGAAAACAGTTTGCTCTTTGGACGTGCAAATCTGAGAGAATGAGAAGAGACAGCACAGTGAGTCCAATGTTGCCTTATAAACAACATACATCTCACACAGGAATAATCAGAGCCATAGTAGGATATTGCTTCTTGTCGCTGCGGTTTTGGCAGGATGCAAACTCTTTCCATAATCTGGACATTTCTAGTATGTCATCAGGATTTGGCAAGAGGTTTTTGAATAAATATCCTTGGGAAAAAAACACACTAACACTATCCTCCAGAATTTATGGGAGATAAAAGCAGCTAATTTTATAGGTACTTTATTAAATAACTGACATGGGAAGTCCTGACTTGTACATCCACTTTGACATTTAAAAGAACAGTGCAAATATAAACAGAACATTAATGAAATAAATGGGACTTGTATACGAGTTGATGGGAAAGATTCACCTATACTAGAGGGTGACTATACTTAGCCAGTAAGGAAGAAACAGGCTGTGGGCAGAATAAAAAGCTGCTATGGCAGGGAGATATTGAAATCTTCTGTTAATGGGAGAACACCTCTTTGCTTCTCTCTCTGGAGGTCAGAGGATATTTTTAGGCACCTCTGCTCAGGAAGAAAACAACAGAAGCTAGTTACTAGTTCGGGCCCCGATTCAGAGAGGATCTCAGCATGTTCTTAAAGCACTCTACTGAGTCTGAAGCACAGTCATTTTAGGAGCAGGCAGGAAGAAGAGCTACTATAAACAGGTATAAAGCCAGATAATTAACTGAAAACATATAGCTCTTAAAATGAATAAAAAGTGAAAGAACAAGCTGGATTTCAATGGAAGAAAAGGGAGCTACACCCATACGGCTACAATTGAACAGGGTGGAACAAGATGACCTCCGCAAATATCTTCCCATGTAAGTTACTACGCAGTTCTATGATTAGTTTGCAAAAAAAATTTAAAAAAAAAAAAAAAAAGTAAAAAGTCAACCCAAGACATAGCTGTCACTAACACGGTTACAAACATATGTAAAACAAATGAAAAATCTAAACCTGACTTTGATAATTCAAACATGACAAGGCATCACACTTTTCCCATCACAGTCTTCAAGGCAGCAAACTACTTTTTCTGGATAGCCATAGCAGAGAAAGATACACAGCAACTTGAGGGACAAATGCCTTGCAGTCTGACCACTTCTGCCCATGCAAAGGTGAATACTACGTAAACCTTCAGGCCTGAAATTTGTCATCTTGATGTTTCCACCTGTGTGGCTGTCCATAGAGAGCTGTGTTAGTGCAACGGCCACCACAGGTTCTTTTCTAAAATCAAGCACACACTTCTTTTTTCAAGCACTTTGTGAGGCATTTTTCAATGCTTTCATTTGCCAATGCTTACAAATCTTAAACCCCCCTAAAGGGTAGTAAAAGTGCAGCAGAGCAGATTCTGTGGTCTGAATTTCCCCTGAAAGTACTAAACCACTAGGGCAATTTTAAAGATGTATCATCCTTTCTCCATCACAGTTCTCTTTTTCTCTCATTCTGATGTGAGAACTGATAAAGCTTCAAATGTAAAGAAGAAGTTCTCAACAATGTCTCTGCCTTTTATTTCTCCTTTTTTTTCCTCCCTTCCCTTTACCCCTTCCCAAGTGATGGTATTATAGAGAAGAAGGATGAGAAGTTTCTCAAACTATTTTGCAAATGTTTAACCATACACAACCACACACTTAGGACTTTTTAAATTAGGTAACGTGAATTTGTGAACTGATTCCTTTGCCTGTTCTAACAAGTTATGCCGGACTCTCTAGCTCCTGTTCTGCAACACTTGGTGCCAAAAGGAGTGCAGGACTGTTCTTTCTAATGGTTAAGCCAGCAACAAAAAAAGTCATCATTAAAATCCTGCCATCCATAGCAAAATCTACTTACTACCATAAAGCTGAAAGAAGTGTGACAGCGCTTCTAAGTAGTTATAGATAGAGTAATTACTGGGGAGCTCTTACCTGGGAATTCACACTGCACTCTCAGCGGTTCTCAATGTTGCTATTAAGTTACCTTTTCCATTATTCTTTTCTAAAAATTTCTATCAAGATTGGTGCTGCCAAGTCTCCTGCAACAAGACATTTCCTGTTCCTAAAGTAAATGGGGTAATTTATTGCATGGTAGTTAGCCCAAATTACCTAGCATAGGCAAAACCAGAGGTGGTCAATTTTCTGTTTTATTTGGATATTGCAGCTTCTGCTGGACATGGTCAAGGTCCAAATCTCGCTTCAAGCATCTCACAAAGGTCAATGAGACTGAGACCCCCACAAACTTCCCTTAATTGCATAGAAACCAAAAGCAAGGACTAGCTCAGGACCTAGAAAATCAAACACGAAAAACACTTCTTACAATCTACCTTGAGTGCAATGCCTTGGGAAAAAACAACTTTAATACAAAGTAAGAGGACAATTTAATTTTTGGAGTAGGTGCCAGAGTGGATGCAGGGGCAGGTTACTGCAAGTATCCATCCCCTTGGGACTCCAGGAGCAAAGAGCCCTGGCTATTTCAGTCAAACAACAGTCACATCACTTGTCCAAGGATACCATCAGCCCAAATATCTAAGTCAAAGCTTTGTGTCTGACCAAAGTGAATGCACTTTTTCTTTCTTCTGCCTCATTCCTGAAGCAGGCAGTGGGTGTGACCTGGACTTAGAGCTGTGGCTATTTGGTAAGAAAATGAGAGCAGACTGCCGGTAACATGGTGTTAGTCTACACCCTTATCTGCTTTGATATTCTACATGAAAAGGAGATGTCCCCTTAAATTACTCCAAAGATAGCAAGAAATACTAATTGCATTGCTCTAATGGCCTGTTCTTACTGATATGGTAAAGCAAAGCTCATTTGAAATGTAGTTGGTTTGTGGTTGTTTGTTTTTTTTTTAATCCTGGCAAATTGTGAAGTTTCAGAAGACAAATCAAGGCTGACAGCAAAAGAAATTAAAATAATCTTTTTCACAGACATGTGAACTGTCTGTGAAAACTGTGTACCAGCATTTAAAGCCAAAATACCAGGAGGTATGTCACACTCAAACCAGACAAGTAGCAATAATTATGGGTCTAAATGGAGAATGTAGCAATTGAATATTTGAATCAGAGGCTGAGGACAGCAGTTATTTCTAGAACAGTTTGAGTAGCAACACAACATTCATCTTACCCCTTTAAATCTTGAATTTTACAATATCATTCAGAAAAGTTGTGGAAAAGGGGTAATATATGCTACAGATCCCCCATAGATAGAAGTATCTGACAGTCTTCTTGAATTAATTTCAAATCCCCTCCCAAGAATTTGGATGCTTGACTTTAGAGATGTTTAGCACCAAGAAAGATTAATGTTTGACAGCATAATACAGGTCCTATAAAGAACCGGTGAAAAGACTACTACTGTCTATTCAGCACGTCTACCAGATCACTGCTGAGTCTTGAGTTCCCAAGACTCTTGTCTTGGGAAGAGTCTTGGGAGAGTCTTCCCAAGACTCTTGTTCTTACTTTACCACATCTAGCTAAATTTGGTGATTTCCAGTCCAAAGGATGGAATTAGCCAGACTAGCTATCATCTTGCCTATTCATGCAGCACATGATTGTCATGTGATTTGGAAATGTGCACTGCTATGGTGTGGATAGCAAAGGGGCAGTAGAGAGGCCAGGTCTGAGTCCAGAACTTCCATTGTAACTCATAACCCTGACACCTCAAGTGAGTAGGGGCATCAAGCAACATCCCGCCCCAACTGGGTGATCACAATTCAGTTTGGAATGAATGTCCAAAGGCCATCTGGACCAAACCCCAGGTCAGAACATGTCTAATCAGGTCAGGTTGTTCAGGGCCATGTCCATTTCAGTCTACAGGACTTCCCAGAACTGAGATTTTAGACCCTCTCTGGGCAACTTGTTCAAGGGTTTGATCAGCCTCATGATAACTTCTTTTATCCTAGTACCTGATCAGAATGTCCAATGTGTATACTTTTGTCCATTGCCCCCTCTCCTATATAAATCTATGAGAAGGGTCTAGTTCCACCTTCTCTTTGTTCTCTGATCAGGCTGCTGTAGACAGGAATAAGGCTTTCCCTGAGCCTTCTCTTCTTAAAGCTGAGGAAACCCATTTCTCTCAGACTCTTTTCCCCTGACCCATTTGGTGGCAAAAAGGCAGAGAACCTCACTTTTTTTCCTGTCACTTGTCACTAGTTTCCCTTCCCCACTGACCGGTAAGACCACATTTTCCTTAACCTGTCTTTTCCTCACAGTGTACTTAGAAGAACCTTTCTGGCCGTGCTTAGTTTCCCTTTGTAGTTTCAATTCCAGCTAAGTTTTGGCTTTCCTTACTCCATTTCTACACATGCTTGCAACGTCACTGCAGTCCTCCCAGGTAGTCTATCCCTGATTCCAACTTCTGTGTGCATCTTCTTTGTATTTGAGTTCAGCCAAAGCTCTGTGTTCATCCATGCCGTTTTTTTGCCAGCTTGCCTGACTTTCTGCATGTTGAGTTGGATCATTCCTGTGCTCTGAGGACGCTGTTCTTGAAGACCAACAAGGTCTCCCAGATCCTTTCCTTCCAAGAAAGTCTCCTACAGGATTCTGGGAGGGAGTCCCTGAACAAGTCCAAACCTGCTTTTCTAAAGTCCTGGACCTAGCTTACTCTTCTCAGGATCTCAAACTCCACAAGTGTCATTGTTGCTGCAGCAATTGCTGCCCTTGCCCTCCACACTGTCTGTCAGTTGTTGCTTACTTCAAGTGAGCAAGAGTTACAGGTCAGTCATAGATCTAAGAGCACCTTCCCTTACCAGTTCGTCAGTCACACGCCTCAAGAAATTATCTTCAGTATCTTCCAGAAACCCCTTGGGTCACTTGTGCCCAGCCATGTCTCCTTTCCAGCAGGGTGATAAAAGTCACTGATGAGTACTGCAGTCTGTTGCCTAAGGAATGCTTCACCTGCCCCCTCTTCTTTATCAGATAGATGTGGCAGATACCCATTGCAGCATCACCTGTGCTGGTCTGTCCTCCTCCTTACCCACAGGCTCACCACTGGCTTATCACCTCTCCCAAGGCAAAGCTGCATTTGTACAACTCCTTTATACAGGGCTTAACCTCTCTGCCATCCCTGCCGATCCTTATCTTTCCTGCAACCCTCCATTGCAGCACTCTAATTATGAGAGCTATCCCACTACTTCACCATAATCCTAATGAGGACTTAGTTCTGCAGCTGTGCATAGACGGTCCTCCTGCTTCTTCCTCATGTTACACGGATTTGTGTACAGGCGTTTGAGACGGCTGACGAGCTGTGCTGCTTCTACAGGGGCAGTGTGAGAGCCTGCCCTGTCATGTGGTCTCCCAGATGCATCTTCTCTGCCTCTTGTGCCCCCAGTTCTCTCCAGATTATGGTAGCCCTCCATGGCATACCTCTTGTAAAGCCTTCTTCATTAGGTTGGGAAGCCTGTTTGCGAAGACACCCTTGCCACCCTGTCAAGCATGCCGTATCCCAGCTCAGTAGACCTCACTGTGACTGTGGTCACAGGCACCAAAGCCCTGCCCGTGACACCAGCCATACAGCCAAGCTGTGACACCCTGGATCAGGATTAGGGAAACTACAGGAGAGATGGGGAGGGACTTTTCTGCCAGGGAGTGTAGCAATAGGATGAGGAGTAACGGTTTTAAATCGAAAGAGAGGAGATTTAGGTTAGATACAAGAATGAAGTTCTTTCCTGTGAGGTTGGCGAGACACTGGAACAGGTTACTCAGGAAAGTTGTGGGTGCCCCATGCCTGAAGGTGTTCAAGACCACGCTGTATGGGGCTTAGAGCAACCTGCTCTGGTGGGAGGTGTCCCTGCCCATGGCAGAGGGTCAGAATTTGATAATCTTTAAGGTCCCTTCCAACTCTAACCATTCTATGATTCTATGGATGACTCTACTTGTGCTCAGGTGTTTCCCTCTCTCATAGACAGGATTGAGGAGACACCATTTGCCCCCTTGCCCTTCACCCTCATCCCCAGTGCTGTGTGGCCACCCTTAATGTACTCCAGGTTACTCCCAGCAGCATCACTGGTGCTCATATGGAAGATCAGCAAGGTGTAGTAGTCCAAAGGATGAACATGCCTGGAGAGCACCTCCACAACTTCCAGACTATCACACTGCTTTTACCCTTCACGTGGCCACCAGGTTCAGGCTCAGCTGTCTCTGATACCATGTCTGATTTGTGCAGATGATTTCCAACTCAATTTTCCTCTGATACCAGGATTTCTACATTTATTTTGAGTTGCTGCCTGCCACAGGGACTTGGGAGCTGACTTTACCTGAT
>VXBW01004058.1:218028-233684 GCA_013400375.1 Thinocorus orbignyianus | reverse complement strand
TTTTTTTTTTTTTGTCCTGGGCTCCTGAACTGTGTTTATTAATTGTAACATGGATTATGAGGCTGAAAGAAGAATCAGCAGGTGAAATTCAAGGTCTTTTGGCAGGCGAGAAGACAGACAAAATGGTTTTTTATGCTCTAATTTGCTTCTGTTATTTGCCTGTAAACAGCTAGGTTGGTGTTGTCAACATGTTTTGCTCTCGGTGGGCCAGAAATAGCTGGTGGGTGCTCATGACTAGCTTGGATCCTGCAGAGACTGTTGCTACCTTGTAACCTTCTACTGTCAGTAGGGCTGTTCATGTGTTTTTTGAGCTGGAGCCGCTGACTAGTGCCCTGGCATGCATTTGAACGGGTCGCCTCTAGATGAGGAAGAGTTCTTATTTTGACAAACATCATAGGCAATAGAAATCCACTACAGAAGAAGATGTGCAGGAGCTGATACAGTTCCATGTTTGGCTTTCCCCAGGCCTGGCAAGCCCTTTTGTGACTGCCTGGCAAGCACAGTTCTTGCTGCTGCTCTGCTGATGGTCTTGATCCAAAGCAGATGTCTGTTCCATGCTTTTCAAAGAACTACTTTGCATTTTCATTTTGTGTTCACAGAAAAGAGAAAACAAGTTAACACAGTGTCAGCTATATTAGCATTTTCAAAGAGAAGGCAGCCCTGCAGACGTCTGCTCTGTAGCTTTCAGCTGTACGGTTGCACATGCAGTCTTGTGGTGTAGTAAGTGGTGACTGTAGCTCAAGTGAATTCCTTTTGTGGAGGAGAAGCTCTTTTATTTGTGTGTTTCAAACACTATTTCAGAACTGTGATTCTGCAAAAATATGTTGCAAGAATACACTTACAGGAAAAAGAGGTATTTTTCATTTAAATTCAGGTCTGTTTCTCTGCTGTAGTGATGTTGTGCCATCCCAAACTCAAGCTCTTTAACTGTGTCCACATAAGATAGACATTTATTTACTTCTCCATAGTCTCAGTTTAGCATTCCAGGCTAAAGTACTGAAAAAAGCATGGGAAAGAACAAGACTGTATTTTGTGTACAGGGGTATGTTTGTTCATAAGGTAGGAAGTGAAAATGAGGTAATGTGGAATTTAGAAACTCCTTGCTGTTAGGAAGAGACCTGTCTAGAAATAATTGGGACTCCTCATATTAAACATGAGATATGAAGGAAATGGGAGCTGTGACCGTACCTAGATTCTCCAATGTTTCAGTTGTTTCATCACTAACAAAGGTAAAATTAAGTGATAGCAAGCATCTTGATAAGAAGAAAAGCAATTGGCAGAATCCAAGCAAGGTAGAAAATATCTTTTTTTCTTAGTAAAATTTGTGGTACCCAGGCTGGTTCATCTGCAACACCAGGTGGCAGTGCTGCCTTTACATGAAATCTCAGATACCAATATTCTAGAGGAAACTGTGAAGTTATGTCCAGAAGTTAAATGATCTCAGCTCAGACTTACGGTTTGTTTCAATCCATGAGATTCTGCAATGTACAGAAATATGTTTCTAGGGAAATTGAAGTTTCATAAAAGTTCATCTTGTAGAAATGTGTTTTTAAGCAATGTGTATGAGAGGTGATATATACTAATGTCCTCTTGGGTAATGACTATCAGATAAAAGCACTTGCAACATACATCTGTTAGAATGCACATAAAATTTTGCTTTGGCCATTAAAATGTTTATTTGATTTATAAACCAATGTTAGTGCTTAAATTTTACTACCAACAGTTCTAGGAGACTTGGGCATTTACATTCTTGCACTCTAGTACTTCTGACAAGATCATTTTAACTAAGAAGAAACCTTTGTCTGCATTGTTGAGTAGCAACATGTGGAGTAAAAATTGGTTTACACAAGGCAGCTGAATTATTTCAAATCATGAATATGAGAAAAAAGCTCTGGATTTAGGTGTTCTTCAGGGAAGACAAACCAGGAAATAATTACTCACTACAAATTATTCATATCTAGCAACTACAGCAGAAACAGCAATTTGTCTGGAAACAAAACGAAATTTCCCATTAGCTTAAATTGTCTTCTATTCTTTAAGGTTTAATCAGTTTTAGTTTTAGTGTGGCTCTTGTACTGAAGCTGGCAGGCAGCTGCTTCATGGTGCTTTTCATGCTAAAGTTCTGATGGAGTGTTCCGGCTTTATAGGTGGCATAAAGGGTCAATCATTAAAATTCTGAGCGTGAGCTCTCCCAGAGGAGGCCTGTGTATAAATGGCTAATAGTGTTCGGATCTTGCACACATGGCATTGCATTATTTGGTTTACAATCTTCTTACATACTAAGTGTTTCTTAAAATTATTTGGTCTAGTGGGAGATGTGCCTGCCCATGGCAAACGGGCTGGAACTCAATGATCTTTAAGATCCCTTCCAACCTCATCCATTCTGTGTTTCTATAAATGACAAAAGTATCTTCAGGAGCACCTAGACAAAAGAAGTGCCAAGCTCAGGGGTTGAGTGTGGCCTAAAATAGTCTTAGGTATCATCTTCTAGTTTTCAGAGAGTGATGCGGAGTAAAAATAGTTCTGGAATAGATGAACAAACTCTCAACCTGTGCAGTTGTCTGTCTTGGGTCCATGTTGCTGTGTCATCAAACATAGCAAATTTCAGAATGGATACTGTTTTTCAGCTATCTCAAAGTGCAGATGAAGAATGTTGGATGACAGTTGGCTCAGAGCGTTTGGGCAAGGATTTGAACAGTACTTAGTTCCTGCCAAGTTGACTAGGCCTTAGCATCCGTTCTCTCTAACTTCTAACACTACTGGGAATGCCCCTAAAGCCTTTACCTATGTGCTTAGTCATGACCTTTGTGAGTGCTGGAGAGACAGGTGATACAGAGTCAAATACAGATACTTCTTGTCAGGATATTCCCACAGAAATTTCATTATGATTAAAAAAGTTGATCTGCTGTTTCAGTGGTTGTCTGTTATAGCATGGCCATGGTGGCCCATGTCAGATAAGCATCCTGTGTTTTATTTTTGTACTTGCCTCAGTAATTTTGCCCCAGGTTTCCCTTTGCTTTCGTGGTCATGCAAAGCTTGCCTTCTGAAGCAAGATGAATGCTCTTGTGTTTTGAAGAATACCCTAAGTGCCTCAGGATGGAAGGTATTATGCAGACACAAAATACTGCTGTGTGGCAGACAGCAGCATTGTCCAGACTAAGAGTCAAGCATTTTATTTCAAATGAGGGCTCTACTGTAGCTAGAATCTTTACACATGTAGTGTAATTTGAGAGAGTACACCTATAAGGTCAGAGTAGCATTGAATGCCATTTTTACTGTTAGTACTGTGTACCCTGCAATATTCACTGGTGGTACAGATGTATTTTTGAAATGATGAACAGTGGTACCACTTGTTTTGTGGACAGAACATACACAGACTGCCTCCCTTGGAGACACAGCATGTTACTGGTGCAATGCTGCCTTCCTGCTGCTGACAACCTTGCCAGAGTAGAAGACTTAGTCAGTTCTGGTGTGGTGCAGCAAGTTGTGCTCACCTCATGTTTCATTGGTGGTTGTGGAGGTTAGATGACCTGTTTGGGAAATGAAATGTAAAACAAGCCAACCCATCAGCTCTTGGAAGGATGGCCAGTGGGACTAATGGAGAGGTGTCAAAGGAGATGCTGGATTAGCAACAGTTGTAGCCCCGGGGTGCAAAAGATGAATGAAGCAAAGTGATAATCATGCAGGTAGAATATACTGGATTCCTGGTCCTGGAAGATAAAGGAGAATAGAAACAAAGAGTATGATTGAAGTTACTAAATTTTACAGATTGGATATCATGAGCTCGTGTCTCAGCTAAGAATTGCACAGCTGACACCAAGCATACAATAAACAACTTACTCTTCCTAAGTCATCGTTATTTTCCAGGAACAGCACAAAACTAAAACACCAAATCAAATTAATTTAACTTCCCATTAAATTCATTAAATGCAATGGTTGGCTACCTGCGTAACAGTCAGAAGCTTCAAGTTCCTGTATGATCAAATTAATATTCTTACATAACTGCTGGAGCAGAATGCTGTAAAGTTAATAAGGTACTGGCACAGTGCCCAGTTTGATTAACAGAATATCTGTGGATTGCTGTTTGTGACTGTAGGATTTATCGATACAGTACTGCCTGTTTCTGTCTCTCATTGTTTTATCATAAAATAAAGGACAAACTGATACCAAACACAATGTCCAGTATATGCTAAGCTTGAAAGCAAGTGGGAATTTTAAGGGCATCTGCTCAGGTGGTATTTTTTTTTAATGAATGATACTAGTCATACTAATTGCATGCAACCTATTACAGGCTAGTTTACTTTTTCTCCTGTCCTTCTGATAAGTTAAAATCATGTTGAGAACTTCTTCATTTATTATTTTTTGTTACAGTATTGTTTTCATGCAACTTCAAAATGAGAAGTTAACAAGGAATCAGAATTTGATTTCATGGACAGAGGTTCTGTTCTAGATTATGTGATGGTTCTTTAGATTTTCCTGTAATGCTAGTTGATTAAAGATACTCTTTTTCTGTTTCCTTCAGCTGACTTAGCCCACTTAATGGACAGAACCTATGAAAGAAAGCTGCCTGTCAGCTCCTTGACAATAGCCCGGGTAAGCAAATACATCTCAATCATAAAATGATTGAAATGAGACTGGAATGCTTATGAAATGAAGTGAGCCAAGTGGGGATAAATGATACCACCTCTGCTGGGAGTTCTGGGGTTGTAAATGTCGTCTTGTACTGTTAAATTGCTGTGTAAATCTGTCTTCTGTTACTTTGTACTCATTAGTTAGTACTTTGAATGTAGGCTCTTCAAAATAGATTATTTTATTTCGGTAAAATCGGGCCTCACTGTTACTGAGCTATGTATTACCCTAATATATGTTCCCTGCCTTCCTGTGGTTTCTGTTTTCGTGAGAGGTTTAACGCCCCCTCAGGGACTTTATAAGAACCCAGGCTGCTAAGGAAGTGCAATGAATTAGCACACTGCTTGCCTGCCTGCATCTTCCTCCACTTCCAGGCTCCTTCAGAGTGAAGCAGATATGCATATATTTCACTTTAGTTTTCTTTCCTTGCCTCAGCAGACTGAGGCAAGACAAGTGCTGGCGTGGGATAAGTGAAGCTATCCCCTCTGGTGGGTTAATTTGAGGAGGTGGAGGAGAAGACAAAGATATGAGGTGTACTTTTAAGTTCCTTGTGTATGTAAGTGAGTGTTTGTACTAAAGAAAGAGAATAATTATGTCACTTTAAAAAAAATAAAAATCAATCTTCAGAACTATCCAAAGAAGCTGAATCATCAGTGTGGTACGTCAGTAACACCACTAATTAGGGTGATTGGCACCACTAACTGTGAGGAGTTACAGAAGATGTTGTGCAGTTACAGGATCAAGCATTTATCCAGCTCAGGCATTCTTGGTCATTGCTTCTAAGCCAGTGTGTGTGGGGGAAGTGGGTGTTCCTTTCCCTTTTATTACTTAATCAGCTTTATTCCTTTCCTTCATGTTCCTGGTTTGGGCTGGAACTCTTCCACTGTTCACTGGATAAGTGGCATTTCCAGACTCTTAACAGCCCCACTTTCCAGTAGTTGGAGCTCACATCAGATTCTTATTTTCTAAGATGTAAATAGAGCTCACAGGCATGCTGTTGCAGCAATCAAAAGATGAGAGCTACGTGTATACAGCATGCAAGAAGAGTTAAGAAACTGGAAAGCAAGTAACGGTCAGCTGAAACTATTATTTTTAGCTTATGTTTAGGGTGAAGGAAGTAATGACCTTGAGAAGACGTTGTTTATGTATTTTGAGCTAAAGGTGTTATATTGGGATGACTCCGGAGTATTCTAGCCTCTTATGCTTACTTTAGTAAAACCTACAGAAAAACAGGATTCACTGTTAACCATAGGACAAAGTCTGGCTGAAAACCGGACTTTTATTTAAATGGCTGATAGCACTGGGGGTGTTTGAAGATTGCCTGGAGCAGACAAAGTTTTAAATTAAATGAAAATTGTGCTTTACAGCACGGGGGTGGTTTTTTGTCTTGCCATTATTTCTATGTGTGGTGAAATACAAAATGCTGTTGCCCCTGTCCTTCAGAATTTATAGGCACAGCAGACAAAGGTTAGGGAAAAGAACTTCTTAGAAAGAGAAATAAGGCATGTTGAGACTCACTCAAAATTGGGGGCAAAAAGTGGAGAACTGAATGTATTCTCAAATTAGAGGATGTAATTGCAGAGCAAAAAATTCAGGAAGGAGCAGCAAAAATACAGAATACTGAGCTATATGAACATAATTCTCAGGTGGTCTCCGTGTTTTCAAGGTGCATGATGTTTCTTAGAGGTGAGGAGTGGAGTTGTCTCAGTTTAAAAAGATCTGACTTTTATCAGTCAGGTAGGAGCTAGCAAAGGCTTGAAGATCTCCAGTACTGCCAGACATAAATATTCCAAACAAGTGTATTTTGTTTATTGAAGTGGTGTTTTCTTCTAATATGCTTTGTGGCTGCTCCCTCTGAATTTTGTATTTCTTTTTTTTTAATCAGTTTATTGACAACATTTCTTCACGAGAGGAAGTGGATCAAGCTGAATACTACCTTTACAAGTAAGCGTCTTTTTCCCCCCAACATGAACTTTGAGACATACAAGTAAATACCATGAAGTCTTGCCCTTTTAAGACTCTGACCCTTTCCCGCATACTGGATTTGATTTATCTTTTGGAAGAAATGTGCTTCTACTCTTGCGACTCACAGTAAGAGCCTTCTTGGTGACTTCCCCTTTTTTCTGGCTACCCTCCTTCTGGACCTCTGGCACTGACTCCTGTCAAGCATGTTAGTCTGAGCCACTGAAAACCTAATACAACCTCCAGCTATGTTTTACATTAGAGATGCTGAAATTCTAACGAGTTATGTTTGTTTACAGTTTTTACTTCTGATATTTTTTGTTCTGTAAGTCATATTTAACTAAATTGACTGTATGCATATTTATGCGTGTGTTCCTTAGAACAAACAGAAATGAGAATGGGCACGCTGTGGTAGTGGTCAAGTCGGCAAAACTTAAGTACAGTTTTGGTTTTTATCCCCTTAGTACGTTGTGCTCCCCAGATAAGGTGTGTATTTCACCTTATGCATGGGTTGTTAGAGTTTTCTGTAACTGTTTTTGCATTGAGTGAAGTATATTTATTTGGTACCTTTTCTGCCAGTGTAAGGTTGAATGCTTGCTTGCTTGCTTCAGGTCAATACATCTCAATATTGACTTCAAGAGGGTAGTAATTCTTGCTAATCACTTAAAATTAGTTCTTTTACGGATGGTTGCATACACGTTTTGAGAACTAGGTTTCCTGATTGAGAAAGTAACACATCCTGTTGCAGTGCATGAGAGGGCATCTTTACAAATAGTTCAGGTTGTTGTTTGTAAATAGTGATGATTGTTGTTTTAATGAAGAATTTTACTGGATGACTGTTGTAAGTATATGCATAACTCTAAGTGTATGACTGCATTAGAATTCAGATGTCTGAGATTCTTTGGTACCTGAACCTCAGAGCTTCAAGGTGGAAACGAGACAAACCCAGTTTAATAATGCTAGCAATATCCTATAATGGAAAAATAAAAGGAGGAAGAAGAATCTCTCACAGAGAGGAAGTTAGTGGAGCTTTCATTCCTTCTGATCAAGATTTTATTAGACCTGCCAGAATCTTTGGCCAGAAATCAGTTTTCCATCCTGCAACAAATGGAATATAAACTGGAGAACATAAAGCCATTTTAAGGCAAGCTCTTGTTTTTGTTCTATAGATACGCTATTATAACTTTTTTTCTAATATTTGTGAAGATTGTAATGTATGTTGTGCTACACAGACTTAAGTTTTCTCTGAGTCGGACCCTGTAGGGTAAAGGACGCCAGGAGGCCTTTGGATGCCCTGACACCATGAGGAAAGTGTAGTAGGTTAATTGTGAAGTCTCAAAATAGTACAGATAAAATCCAAGTAGTCAGTGAGATGTTCAGGTTCATTCTTCTTCAAAGTGAGGGTCAGAGAGAGTGACCAAAAATTAGAAGCATAGAAAAAATTCCATAGTAAGAGGGAGAGAATAGAATGAGAATCTCTAATGTGTAAATATCCTCCCCACTCTTCAACTGTGCTGGTAAGTACATCAGTATAAAATACAGGGTGTTTATTCTTAAAAGGACATCCTAAAGGAGAGATTTGCAGTTCAGAAACAATTACAGCTATTTACTGTTTTTTCCTGTGGTTGGTGAGAGTATAGTTATGTGCACATGAAGTATGATCATTTGTAGTTGATAAAGATTTTAGTAGTCTGTGTGGAGAGAATAGAGATGTACTGATGTGTCACGTGGTTTGTCAGACGTGTTTTGGTTGGAATTTTTCCCCCTGTGATGCTCTTTGTTTCTCTCTTGCAAAATGCGTAGTGTCTTGGTGCAGTGAACACCAGTTTTCCAGGAGACTTCATTGCAGCACGGTCCATGAAACTCTTCTCGAAATGCATTTATATGCCGGTAGTGAGTCAGTATAGAGAGGTCTGTAATTCACTGGAAAATGTAAAAATCCCAATTATAACGTCAGCTTCCCTTTCAAATGAAATTAAGTGTGCTATCTTCAGGAAATAGGAGATGTGGTTGGTATTCGCAAGGCTTCTTTTATTGTTCCTTACATTTTGCACTCAGGCTGGTGCTCAAATGAAGGACATGTTTATAAAGATACCCCCTTGCAGCTGCAAGTCCTGCAAAGTCCAGAAAAAGTCCTGCACAGGTGGCAACAGCATGAGACATAAAGGAGATGGTAGAGAGGGATAGTTAAGAAACAGAGAATCTTTAACAAGAAATATTTCTGACTTAATGAGAAACTGTTCAAAGTCCAATTTTCTCTAAAAAAGAGAAAAGGAGTGTCAGCAAAAACCTTTTTTGTATCTTCTAAGGTATACAGATCAGTTGTGAGCAAATGGGATGTACAAACCCTGGTAAGTCGACTGTATGTGTATTTGCCTGAACATAAATAGGCGGAATGCTCCCAGAAACCTGTGGTTTTTCCCCTTTACTGCTTGTAGAATGTAAGGGAGAGGTTTTGATGTCTCTCCCCAGTATCGGGTGCCTCTAGCAATGTGAGGTGAAGGGTAGTCAGTTCCAAGGCCCCTACAAGGCTGGAAGATGTTTTTGGTACAAAAGAGCAAAGTGTGCCTGTGGAAAGAATCAGAAGGAAGTAAATGGCATTTCCATACTGGCTGTATGGGGTTTTGCTGAAGATGGGAGTGCCAGAACATGTAAGTGTTGTAGACTAGAGCTTGTAGTGTGTCAAGCAGAACATAGTTTCAAAAGGTAGTGTTCTGGGGCATTACCATAATGCATTCAGGGTCCCAAAATACAATATATGTATTATATTTAGACCTGTTTCAACTTCCCGCCCTTTTAAAGCAGTGGATCTCCAGCCATACTGTCTCCACAGAGGATCTGGAGGTTTCAAGAATAGCTGTGTGGAAACTGCTACACCACATTGTGGAACATGTCAATATGATGGTAAAGGCCATTTTGAGGCATGACGTCACCTGCTTTCAGTGCTCCTCTTTTTGTTCTCGACTGAATACTTTCCCCCCTCCGCTAACTGTCAGACTTAAAAAAATCCTTTCATCTCCTAGGATCCTAGCAGAAATTCTAATCAGAATGCACAGCACTTTCAGCCAGATCAAAGACCTGCACTTCGCCTTACTTTGTCCTGTCTCACTGAGATGTCACTATTTCTCACATCAGGGTGTTTGTCGTATGATAGAAACATTAGCATAATGCAGAGAGGTTTTGTGGTGAGGTAACTCTGCTGATTCTATATGTAGGTTTTATACCAAGAAAGATTTTCAATGTGTTTGAAAGCAATTGTGGAAGTTTCATGTTGAGATTCCTCAGGAGGATTTTTAATTGCTTTAAACCCTTGACCCACAGTGTAGAAAAAAGTGTACATGCTGTCTGTAAAATGTATATGTTTGTGTGTGCGTGTGCTCTGCAATCTCTTGCACAATCTCCCTATGTGTTTTAATTGCCTTTCCTTGATTGATCATTTCTTTTTTGGAAACCGAGTTATTTCTGCAGATTTCAGGATTCATTACCAGGGTCAGACTTGATTATAATCACAAAATGGGACAATAGCAGACTAGTGGTAATTATTCTTAGATATGCTGCTACTCATTGTAGCAAGTTACAGTTTCAAGGCCTGATTTCAGCCATTAAATCATTTTGGGACTATAACATATGTATATGAAATTGTGCTTTTTCCTTATAATGCAAGGGTATCAGTAGTTAGCACAACTTCACATGCAAAACCAATTATACGCTCTTTGTCTTTATATGTGTGTCAGCTCTCTGGGTGCAGAAGTTGCAGTTTCTGATGCTTTCATTCCAATCAAGCACTTCAGCATTTGAAAAATACTCAGTTACTCTTATATAATTCCTTATAATAAACAATTACAGTAGACCCTAAAAAAATTTTACTCTGGAAGTATGCTTTGCAGGGCATTTTCTCCTACTAATATGATATTTTATTTCTGTATATGAATCTACAGGATGTAATGAATACCATTAACCTGTTCCAGCACAAATAGAAAAATGAGAAAAGACACAGACAGAATCCTGCGTATTTAATCCATATTTAATTCTTCCTTTGATATGTTCTCATTGTCCTAAGGCTGTAGCTGACATAGACTTCAGGTCTTCGCTTTCACTCCTAGAGAAATATGAAGGGGGTGAAAAAAAGAGAGATAAAAATAAATGAGTCAGAAATATCTGTTATTCAAGTTGTACAGCAGCTATGTTTTGAAATTATATTGAGAATTGGTAGATGCATCTTAGAGAGGAATATACTTTGTAGCTGGAATAGTAGGTTTTATCAGTTTGGATACCTGCGTCAGCTGAGCAATACAAAATAACTTCATTTTAAAAAGATTGGGGCTGCCCTTTGGCAGGTTGAGAGTCAGAAGGAAGGGAGGCACCAGACAGATTTACCTCATTAGAATATTCCAGTAATTTACATGTGAATGACAGAAATGCCTGTGTTGAACAGTATGGCATTGTGGTCTCCAGGGTGTGATGCTGCTTCATGGGCAGAACTGTTGGTCACTATCCAAGCCAGCACTGTCAGATGTAAGTGTTCTGGTCTTAGAGACTCCACCACTCCTCTCTACTGATCTCCACAGCATTCACTCATTGCTGCACAGAGGGGTATGTGCTTACTCTCCCCATCATCTGTCATGGCTTCTCTGTTGTCATTGTCTCACTGTGGTTTGTCAGAGTCTGAGCTATAGGAATCTTTGGAGAAAATAACCAGCAACTACATTTAAGAACCCAGAGCCAAATTTCAGCAAGCCTAATCCTGTAACCACACCTCATTGAAGTAGGTGTGCTCAGTCAGCGTAACTGTGCTGTAAATAGGGGGACAACCATCAGTAAAGGTATAATGCTGAAAAGCACTCAGAAAGATCTCTTCCTGTAACACGGACTTTTTTGTCTGCTTTTCATACTTTTTCTGCCCTTTTGTATACGCTTTCTTTTAAGCTTGGCAGAAACTGGACAAGAATTTTCTAGGCACCGCATATAAAAGCAGAAAAAGTTGGAAGACTTTCCTTCAACGCTGATCTTTCCTTCTTCACATCTTGCCAACACTAAAGGGATAACCGTTTGGATTCTAAAAACCATTCTATTTAAAATAATGGAAAAGGAAAGATTCTTCTACAAACAGAATGCATATATCAACCTTAGGTGGCAGTCCCTGACCCTTCTGCGGGTCCTCCCCCCTGCTCCTACCAAGTGTTTCGGGAGTAGACAGAAAGATAAATGCGAAGAACTGCCTCAGTCTACACCCCATTCTGCATTTAGTGTTAGGAGAAAGACTTTCATTAGTATTCTTGAAAGAAAAAAGTATTAGCAGAATTTTCATATCTTTAAATCAGCATCTTTCTTGCCAACAGCTCAAAGCTTTCCATCTAGTAGAAAGTATTGGAAATAGACTGAAGTGTACTGTGAGTGGTATTTGGGACCAAATCTTGAATGTTGTACTCCTTTAATGTTGAAGGAGAAGAGGCGATTTTGTGTCAGAATTTGACTCATACTCACTTTAAAGGTTGATTTCACTATATCCAGAGGCTTTCTAAAGGTTGTTTTGTAAATTCCTGCACCAGTAAAAAGCCTGTCTGGAGGCAGATTTTGCTTTGCAGTTTAGAAATACTGAAAGTCTAGACAGAGGTTAAATTGCAGCCAAAATTGTAAAGAATGAGCTGTTCATATGGGTACAAATGAGCAGGACAGAGTAAAGCCTTTTACAACTTCAGAATTTAAAATACAAATACATGTAGAGAATTATTCCTTTGCTAGCTTTGATGACCTGTAATTGTAAAGATACACTTGAAAATTAGCCCCAACCAGTTTACGCAGTGGAACCTGAAGTTCCTTACTACAACCCCTGAGCCATAATGGTGACCAGAACCAGGTAGAAGCTCCGAACCCATGTAAATAGAAGTAAAAACCATATAGATTTATTATTTCTGTTGAATTCCATCTCTCGAGCCTTCCCAAAGTAGAACTAAAATTTTTTCTCTGTAAGTAATGTTGAAGATGGCAACCACTGGGATAAAAACCTGAGCTTTTATTAGGCTTACAACCGTATCCAGAGCTGCTATGCTGCCATATTTGGGAACTGCTAACTTTGTTGTCATTTATCCACCAGCCTAAATCATTCCTTTATGGTGCAAGTATTTATTCATTTTTGAATCAAAATAAATACAGCAGAAAAAAAAGGTTAACTACATTGTTAAGGGTTGATCTTGATGTTCAGTGGGTGAGAGCTGTCTTATTACAGATAGGTTGATTAGAATCAGAATAATTTCAGTTGTTGAATTTGATCTTGGTTTAAATCAGAAAACAAGAAACCTTAATTCAAATAAAATACTTTAGTAATTTTTCATGTTCATAACTTTATTTGCTTTTCTAAAGAAAGCCTTATTGTTGTTCTATGGTAACCCTTTAAAGCATTTTGATTTTCTTTGGAACATTGTACTAAGTTTGGAACTGTTTCTGAATTGAGCAAGGAAACAATCTTGTATACTTAGAAGGTTAACATGTATTTTTTTACATGTTTAATTTATGTCTTTGATTATCTTTAAAAAAAAAAAGAAGCACTTACCAGAGTGCTGTTTTTCATTGATGTGGACAAGTCTCTTGAGAAACAAACTTGAATGAAAGTATTACTTTTCTGCAAATTTACAATTTTTAACGAACTAGTAAACATTAATTATTTTAGATACAATATGGAAACCACTTATCAGAAGATGTTTTGCATTTAAAACTTATCAACCACAGGAAGTCTTATTATTATTTGGTGAAATTAACGGATTTTCAGCATGTCAGGATTTTAGTACTTGTAGGTGCTAGCTTTCATTTCATTTTTATTTGGAAGAAGAAATTATGCACTCCTGCTGTTTTCAGTCACAAGTTACTCATTACTGAGCTGAACTGAACATAATATAGGAGAATAAGGCTTGTGGTGAGAGCAAAAGTGGGGGTAGCCATTCAAATGAAAAAATTAGGCCATTTTAACGTTATATATATTCACACATCATGTATAAAATTACAAAATAGGCTGCAGGTGGGGTGGTGCATTGGTCCTATACTTCGGGAGATACAGGTGTTTATGCTACTGCAACCAGTGTGTACTCAAAATGTCAAACAGGTTAAATGTCACAAGAGAGAGAAGGAAGTACAAAGTCAAAAGGTTTCCAGATCAGGCAGAAAATTTCTTAGGAAAGTCAGTGGTTGTGATGATTTTACCATAATCAGTAGTAAAAGAGATATTAAAGGTAATTAATGGTGTTGATTTGTTGACATCAGTGATGGTTTTCTGTGGGGTGAATGAGGGTGTTCAAGGTGTAAACAGTCTGTGCAGCAACTGTGGATGAGCTTCTGATAAGATGAAGACAGGTATTAAAATGGATTTTTAAGAACAGGATGTGTATTTAGAGCTTGGACATGGTTTTGATTGTCAATTTTATTCTGGAAAGATTTAAGTTAAGAGCTGGAGGGGAAAGATACACAGAAAGTAGTGTTGAGCTGGAACTGAAGCATTTCTCTGACATTCCACTGCATGAGAATTGCTGTTCTGCGCTACCTTTGTTAAGGAGATTGCCAGTGTCATTGAATGATGGCAAGTCATGTGCTGATATTCTTGTGTAGTCTGATGGAGAGAAGGACAAAGGCACTAAAATACTTTTTCCTGTGTTACCTCAGCCAACAGATGAAATACATTTTCAGTGAGAACTTCCTTCATTTTACTGTATACAAGGAAAAATTTATATGCTCTTTATTTTAAGCAAATCTTTGTTTTGCCTTAGCTTACAGTGTTCCACAGAGCATTTAAGATGCACACACTCTGAATAAGCATGTGAAAAATGGCTACACCATCTCACTGGACTTCCTAGTAGTCAAGAAAAGTGTTCCGTGCTATATAGTTGCAGTGAAGATGTTCAACTTAGTAATATGGTCCAGTAAAGAGTATCTGTGGTTTTGGTGCGTGTTGCTGTATAGTATTTAGTAATGGGTAGCAGATGTGAAGCAGGTTCCAGAAGATGAAAACCTTTGGAAATGGAAAGAACATTTAAGATGACCATGATAAGGGATGAAAGAAAACAACAGCGGTGTAGATCTTAACTTCTTTTGTTCTGTTATACCCATTATAGACAAAATCGTAACAAAATCAAAATTACTGTAGTAAGGGGGAGGGAGACCTACTTCAGCATACACTTTTCTTTAGCTTATAAATGATTTGGAATATCAGTTTTCAAGTATCTGGATGTTTTTATTTACAGAAATAGATGTCTGTGCTTTTGTAGGATTGAAAACGTTTGGTCAACAACAGTTATCGGAGATACTTAGAAAATTATCTGATTATATCCATCAGGCCATAGATTTCCTTTTGCCTCCAGTAATAAAGAAATTTTAAAAGCCAGCTTACATTGTTTGATTCTGTTGTCTCATTTTTTCTAAATAATTCTATCTTCTTCAGAAATGTTCAGAAACATTATAGTGCAGAACAAAAATGAAAATAAGCAGGTATATTTATTCAGCTGATATGGCTGTGTATTTCTGCATGTACATTTGTGCCTGTGAAAAGCTGTCCTACTCCTTAAGGGGAAAAGAAGGTTGCATTGCCAGCAGACCCACAAAACAATGCTTTGCCGTAGTTGAATAGAAGTACTGATAAGCCAAGGTCATAGTTTAATATTTTCCTGGGGTGATTTCTGAGGTTATTATTCTCTCTCTCTTTGATTTTCAGAAATGGGAAATTAAGGAGAAAATTTTTGACTGTAAGATGCCCAGTAGCAAAATGAAAAAGATTATTCAGAGTGCCTGCTTACTTGGTTTGGGTTTTTTGTTTTGTTGCTGTTTTAATGCTGCCTTAACAGTGAGCTGTTTTTAAGGCTGCATGCTCCAGATATCTAGGTATCTATACTCTCTGTTGCAATGAGGTCAGTTGCATTTTCAGTGCTTCTCTGTGCCAAGCACTCCAGTCGCTCTGCTCAGATACCTGTGACTGTTCTTCTGGCAGAGTCTCTGTTACCTCTTTTTCTATTTCTGTTCTTTACTTGGTAAATCTCTGGTTCCTAGGCAGAAAGATAGAAAGGACCCCTCCCTTGCTACCTTTT